>WOGO01000906.1:0-20270 GCA_015342085.1 Leptinotarsa defecta | reverse complement strand
CCGCCCCCATACGAACGACAACTCTCAGAAGTTAAGAAACTTGTGCGAGCTAAGGACTAACGAGGTCTTACCTTTTAACGTGTGATTCCTAACACGTATAGTTGAAGTATATCATGACTCTTTTCAAAAATGATACCACAAGACCTCCAAATTTCCTAATATGATTATAATAGTGACTAGATCTCTAGTTCTACATAGAAAACTCAAATGAATATGCACATTTAATAACGCTCACTCATACAATGAAAAGATAGAAGAGACCGAAATGAATAACGAATTATCACGATTAACTTACTCACATAACTTCAGGAAAAAAAATTTCAGTTCAAACTCCACTTTGAATACCAACAATTTATATATGGTATTCAGAAATCTCAATATCTATATCGTAACCAGATAATAACAATTTCACTGAAGTTGAAAAGAATGTGCGACATACAGTTATTGCATCGAGCCGCGTCAAGCGGGTGCCGGCTCTGCGGTCTCATGTCAAGGCACGATAGATTTTGAATCCCATCGTTGGAAAAAATGAATTCAATCAGTTACGTGTTCTATTCATGTATTGAAACAACGTGTTTTCAATAGTTTCACTTTCAATCAAATGTTTTTGTTGAAATGTTTCGTTTTGAAACCTATCATGCCAGATCGGTATCTTTGAACCCCGGAGGTTCATTGCAGTAGATTTAATGACAGTGTCACCGAAAAGAAAAGGAAAAGTAATAAAAATTTTTCGAATGAATGTGCCTTTCTTATGAAAATGGGATAGACGAAATTTCCAATACTTTGGTGATTCGTATATCAATGAGGCACACCAAATTGACAGCAGATATACCTAAAAATTTGGTGTTTGTGAGAAAATTTTGCACGAACATATTATGGAATCATTTTGAAAGCAATTCTGAATGGTGACGGATATTTCAATTCGATAAATAATCAAGTTATGCCAATCATTAAAACATCAGTTGAATCATATTTTTGCAATATCGGGTGGTATATCAACAACATGGGGTTTCTATCCTTTGCAAAGTACCACTGTGATAGTTCCTCGATAATACCTTTCCAGATTGTTGAATTGGAAGGAGAGGTTCTTCACAATGGCCACTCACGTTGCCCCTTCACTGGACTTTTTCCTATGGGAATGATTGAAATCGGGATCAAAAGTCTAATCAACTCTAGATAATTTACGGAAAGTAATTTGCTGTGCTGTAGGCTACTAACACATGATATTCTTTGTTGAATTATTTTTTGAATCTTTGTTGAATCTTTGTATGAATGTCATTCATACTAGTCTTATCAGAAGAAAATGAGTGGAAACTGCAGGTGCAGTTATTTCACGACCGTTATTAAAGATGATGGAAAGAGCAAAAATTCATCAGAAGGAAGCAAAGAGTTCTGCTGAAATATTCTTTACCAAAATATAATAAAATTACAGTTGATATGAACGGCATTCCTTATGCAAGCCTAGCCCAAACCTATTCTAAACCTAGCCCAAAACTCAGAAGTGACACAAAAATGGCTGATGAAGATAATGTATAATGAAAACTACAGATTTCCGTCAGATAAACTATTCCAATAACCTAAGCTATTAAAAATCCATTAACTATACTTTCTCAACCTTGCATCAATACTCGACTGAAAAACCAAACAACCGGAATACTAAAGGTTAGAACTACAAAAAATCAAAGATTTCTTTCTTATCTATGTCCAATAATTTACAGAAAAATCACGAAGAAAATGAAAATACTCAATGGTTTCAAACCAGCCTCCCGAACAAATTTTCGGAGCTTTTCAAAGAGAAATATAGAAAACAAGTTTAATATGAATTAAACCCTAATAAAACAGAAACACAAAAAACAAAAAAGTACATTCAATTTAAACTGCCTAAAATGAACTGCTTATATTTGTGAACATCAAAACAAGTATAAATAATAAACAAAAAAAAGAAGGAAATTTAATAAATATCTTTGTGGGCGGCCAACTTCATGTATACTCCCATACTCATTTCACTTTTATTGTTAGATTTCATTGTAATTGTAATTGTAATTTATTTTATTATAACATTTCATAGATCAGACTTATGCTTCAATTACACATCCATGCACAAGGTTTCACCTTTTATGGGTTTTCTATATTAATGTTATTCACCCTATTCTACATCTGAATACTATGTAATGTGGAACAGATAAATTATTATTATTATTATATAATTTTGAACCAAGGGAAATATGCACATAGCCTACATAAATACATAGCACCTCTGGAATGCCTAGTGCCAAAGGTTGCGCTACTTTTTTTTGTAAATTGTGGAACGCATGTCTTTCGGGCCCAAAATTCAATTTTGCTGACATTCGTTCATGAATGTGAACAAAACCAAATTTTGAAGCTGAATTCGCTTCAAATTTATATTACCAAAATACTGACTGGGAAAACCAGTTTGGTCAAGCTTGTTTGGATCAGATTGAGAGAGACAACAACGTTTATTATTCACATTTACTCGAAAATCTTTGTGAAAACATACAATGAATGAGGAGTTTATATCAAATATAACTCAATTGTACGTATTATAACGAGGGAATCAACGATTCTTTTCAAAAATGTTGATCCATATCCCTGCATCGGACTGATTCTGACCACCCTCTTTCCGAAGAACATTACCAAGATAAAGTAACAATAAAAGGCAAACAGTAAAATCTCCGAGTCACTTGAGGAATGAGAGAAAACGGCGGAACAAGCGATATTCTGTCGCAAAGAAAGGAGAGCGCCAAATCTCCAAAGCCTACATGGGATTCGAAAGCAAGCTACGGTCAAACGCTTTGCTACTGGGATTGGTTTGTTATTTGGTGAATGTCTTTGTATCTTACGGGGCGAATGCAGATGGTTTTGAAGGAACAAATAAATTCTTTGAGATGATTCGAGATTACGCCGACGTGAAATTGAGGATGGGTTTATATCGTTAGACTTATGAGGGACCATCTCTGAATTTTATTTCATTTTTTTTTAATAATATATGTGCGCCTAGTATTTTGAATCTAAGAGTGTAGTATTTTTTGATTAACAGTAATGCTAATGTGATCTTTTTCATTTCTGAAATAAACACAGCTGCATGCAAAAGCCTACTTTGAAATGGTAATAAACTTCCATTTTGAATAACTTATTCATTCTCAGCCCGATTTTGTTTTTTTAATGGAAGGAAATGTATCGCAGATTAGTTCACATGAAACACATTTTCATATAAGGCTTGATTTACATACATCATTCAAGGGCATACAAAGGAATGTTTTTGTCATCTAGATTCAAGACAATCCGTGATTATATCTCAGGTTTTTTTAAAGTTTTGTCCGCTTTCATGGCATGTGATTTTGTAACTCTATATCTCAATCAATACTCGTCTTACTGTGTTGTGGTGTATACTGATCGCTAGAGAATTTTGTACTCTGTACAATGATGCTGTTGATTTTGTTCCAAATTTCAATCATTTGATTTTTTCCAGCTTTTCACAATATTATGCCGTTAGGAGATTTTCGGTCAAAGCACTGCCGAAACAGCCTAAAAAAATTAACATGGCATTTGGCAATGATTATGTTAATGAAAGCACTGTTCGTAATTGGTTTGCCAAATTTCGTCCCTGGTAGACACTGACTCATCACAAATGTTGCATAGGATGGCTTTTGCGCACATGATCATCACGTGTGATGAAAAGTAGATCCTCTACAAGGATACGTCTAAGACAGTGATTGAATGCCGATAAGCCATCCAGACATATAGGCACAAAGGCAAAAACTCATCAAAAAAGACCATGGTTACTATATGGTTAGCGACTGGTTTGATTTACTGAAACTATTTGCATTAGGGCCAAATCATCACAACAGCGTCCGATTGCGAGGAAATCGACGGAATATACTGAAAATTGCGTCATTAGCAGCCGACAATGGTACACAGTAGAGGCCCGATCCTGCTCCGCGACAACGCCTGTCCGCTCATTTCGTAAATCTCTGTGGCTCATATCCTATTTACATTTCTTCACTCATTTTGATATTTTGATTCGTTTCAGATGTATATTATACGAGTATACTGAATGCAGCTAAATTTTTTGTAAAAAAAAAAATATCAAACGGGATAGATATCTGTTAGAACACGAAATACGAGTGTAATGAGAATCAAGAGAAATGTATTTATTCGATTACTGACATACACGTTTATACACTAAAAGTCCAAATTCGTATCGTAATGAAATGATAAATCTAGATAAACTTTGCAATAACAAAGAAGAATTTCTGATAACAGATCAATGTGGTTATTTTCTAGGCAGTATAGCATCAAAAATTATTAAATTAGAATCACTTCGTTCGAATTGATACAGCAAAAGATTTAAATAATTTCAAAGAAATGAAAAGATGTTGAAGTGACAATGGAGAGTTCAATTGTGGAAAAAATTTGTGAAACTGGAAATAAAAAAAACTAATTTCCTGAGGAATTTTCGAAATTTGACAGATTTGGAGTAGCACATGACAAAAGGAAAGCGGCTGTTTTACACGGCACAAATTTACTGCAAAATCAAATTTTCAATTAATCAAATAATGAAGAAAACTTCGAAATGTTGTGTATTCCATGTGTGACACTATATACAATGGATATAGAGATTCTGGCTTTGGTTAGTGAAGTGAATAGTGGATAGGTAATATAATATATAGTCGCAATTATTATGTATTACTGAATTACTGGAAGAACTTTTAGAAAATTATTGAAGTTCGATCGACAGAATGTGAAATTATTTAATCGTTCAATAAAATATTCGACTGGCTGTCCATTCACGAAAAAAATATTTGTCAGCGTGCTGGGATTATTAGGAACAATTCTAGAGAAATTGAGGCCTTGACAATGGGGACTCATCAGAATATAAAATTGTCATATTTGGAGGGAGTCAAAAAACGAACGTGAACAAATGAAATAATATTGTTTAATGAGCTGAAAGTGTCTTATGTAGCTACAAATTTATAAATGTGATGAGTTGTATAGATGAGGTGTTGAATGAAATAATATGCTAATTAATGAAAGGTACTCAACTATGAAGAATTTATTTGCGTGATGGAACAAAAAAAATCATACATGTTCTAAAAGTCTCAAATGTAAGCCAATAATCGAAATAAATATTTTCAACTGGGTACAAAACTGGCATTAGCAGCTGGAAATAAAATATCATAGGAAGAAAGATTTTGGTAAAAGGATTCATCTATCAATGTTCGAACAGATTTTGAAGAATCTATTCGCATAGATTTTTGAATATTTCTAATGTTTTATTTTTATTGGCATCGAAAATATATAAAATTACAATAACAATTATTCAATCTAATTCGTCAAATAGATCGGTTTGTTGTTCATAAAAGGTATAACCTTGTGCAAGAGCAAGTTAACTAATCTATCAATAAACGTTGAAAAAATTGGAGATACAAATTGTGAAATGTAAACATCAAAATTTGTGGAGATATAAAATTTAAAATGTATAAATGTGATATAGTAATATCAGGAGACACATAAATATAAATTTTAAAATGTTTAAATGTGAAATTGGCTGCGGTGGTAGTGCGCCCGACTCACGATCGAAAGACCGTGGGTTCGATTCCTGCTTCGATCAGATATTTTTCTCGAGAGAATTTATCTGGTTGAAACTGGGATGATTCTGCAACCGTCGTAGGAATCACACGTTGAAAGGTAAGACCTCGTTAGTCCAAGTACAAGTAAAGGAAAAACAGATTTCAAACAGATTTCAAACAGAATTTTTTAACAGATTGTTAATATCTGAAGATGTAAAAATATGAGTGTAGAACATGTGGAATTGAAGAATTATGAATATGAAATTATATTTCGACCTAATAAGTACATTTATTTATTTATTTATATATTCGGGATACGAACAGAAAAATCCACTGTAGTATTCACATAATTGAATCAATAATAAGTCAAAAGTAACCTACAATATACATGAACATAGTGCTTAAAATAAAGGATAAATTAGAATCAAATACAATAACAAAAACTAATTAACAGTTACTGACTAAATATATAAATGAATTATAACTAAAAAAATAGGTTTTCAATATTTTTTTGGCTATAAGCAACGATGTATTAAAAATATCGAAGTATTTTGCATGACTGTTACCCAATTTAACGCATCGACATATATATCCTTTTATTTACAAAATTCAAATAAATTATTTATATCACTCTGAATTCTCAAGTAATCTGCAAGGACTCCTTTTGAAGATACATTTTCAAATCATCAGCATACATCAAGAACTTGGCATTTTCAAAAAAATATTTGATGTCATTAATATAGATAATAAAAAATAAGAGACCTAGATGGGACCCTCGTGGTACTCCAGAAGGTGTTGAATAAGGTTCAGATGAATAACCGTCTATGAAGATATATTGGGTTCTGTTTTTTGAGTATGATTCAATCCAGTTTAACATAACACCACTCACCCGACTTAAGCAAGTCTCCGAAGTAATGTATTATGACTAATTTTTTCAAAAGCCTTGCTGAAATCTGTATAAATAGTGTCAATATATATAATATAAAGTATAAAAAGAATGACTTAATATCTGTAAAGTATGCATTCAATACTGTTTGGATCCACGTACAACTACTTTATGACTTTATTACTAATTGAACGATTTCGAAAATAGAATAGTTTCTATAATTATATCCAATGAAAATCGAGCTGTCGATACTCAAACTCAATGTTCGAGGTAACTATTTGGAGTATCTTTCTTTTGATAATTTGGTTTCCTCTTGCTGCAGGTACTGTTTGAAGCTACTTTTTAATATTTTTTTTGAATATTTGTTGGTTGCAGGTATGTTTCTCATTGGGTATTTCAGCATAGACAATTGGACTCTATTGGTGTTTAGTTGTTCCCACTTTGGGTATTTTTGTTTGAATCTTGTGTCACGATTGTGTTTGATGGTTGCAATAAATTGTTTATTTTTGTGATGATGGATAACTAGATTCATGAAATATAAGTGTCTACAAGTAAAGGTTTGTGACTCTTCAAATAGTTTCTGTGACGCATATGTGTATGTTTTGTTATATATAATTTTCAACGGCCATTTCTGTCTCACTTCAATAATATTCAGATAGTTTGGGGCAAACTGTGGTATAAGATTTTCAACTGCGTCAGATAGAATATTTTTTTGTAAAACTTGAATTTATTTAATAGGGATCTTAATTTACTTGCGACGTATTCGGCGTGTTTGTTCCAACGCAGGTTTTCATAATTTTCATAATTATTTCAGTAATGGTCCCAACGTCATTGAAGGTGAGAGTATCATATTTGGGTAGAATATTGTTGTAATTTGCCAGTGGAACAAACAATTTTTTGGTGAAATTAATTGTTAGTAGTCTGCTCTCAAATCACTGGTTTATATTAATAAAGTCTTTTTCAACTTTCGCGATATAACACAGCGGTATCATCAGCAAAACTGACTATAGTTCCGTCAATATTGGATTCGTAAAGACCGTTGATATAGTGAATAGTTCCGTTTGTGATATAAAACATATTGTTAATGAATATATTACAGTTATCCTGAGAAAGGTGGTGGTTGGTAAACACCACCGAAAGCTTGACAAAAACAAAGAGTTTTCTTTGAATAGCCCTCAAAACCAGACTGCAACGTGGCCCAAGAACTGTACCCTGCGGCACTCCTTATTCTATAGATCTATTAGAGCTGTATGTGTTTTCAATCTGAACACATTGCATTCGGTTTGATAAGTAGCTGCTGAGGAGTTTTGAAGAGATAATTCAATATAAAATTCTTAATATAAACATTAGTATGAGAATGTAGTGTATTGTTTACAGGATACGGGCTGCTGAACTCCTCTAAAAGTCATGACGATACTTCTAACATTGAAATTTTTGTTGGGAAAAACATCTAAAAAACTTTTTTATTCTTTAATTTGTTTCCAGAGCTTGCCTAATTTTTCAAAAAAAGACGAAAGGTCGATTGAAACAACTAATGTACTATGCACTGACAAACAACAACTAATAGTTTTTTTTTCTGATTGATTCGCCCGTTACTTGGTGAAGATCCATAGTAATTTCATAAATTACTCCTCATGATTTGATCAAATAGTTTATGAAACCAATTGTTTGCCAATTGTCACGTTACATTCATTGATGTGACAATGTCAACACACGTTAATCATAAAATAATTGACATGCATCTAGCGTATGGATTGACCGAAAGTAATGCTTCTAGTGTTGAATGTATACAGAGATGAATATGCTAATTGTCTAGTAGCAACAACTTTTTCGAATATTCTTGAACAGCTTCGTGAAAAAGTTCATTTGCTAGATATAGTTATGCTGCTGGAAGACCTATAATGACTGGGACTCCTGCATTATAGAAAGCTCTAGTACCAGAACATCCAGTACTGGTCTGAAAACGAATCCTTGTGGAATCCCACATATAACAGTTTTCCCTGACCTATATATTTCACCCACATGTTGAATTGCTCTCTCTCTCTTCCTTTCTCTCTCTATTGTACAAATAACTAAATCCTTTTGAATTTTTAAGATACCATCCAATACCGCAGATTCCGTATCACATTGTTTCCAAAACTCATATTGATTTTTCAAGACATTCCGATAAGCTGGAATGCATTACTTTCTCAATAATTTAGGAAAGAACGAGTGTGATTGACTATTTCATCAGTGGCGCAAAAATCCCAGAGCCGAAAACCAGGTTTATTAATGCTCGCAACATCTACAAACTTGGAATAAATGACAGCAAAAAACACAATCAGAGAATTAGGGATGAACTGCTTGCCAATTCCAATGGGTCTAGATCCTTCTGGTCGGTAGCGAAAGCTGTTAATCAGAACTTTACAAAATCCACAATTCCACCAATAACACAGACGGATGGTTCAATTGCAACAGCAGCCGTAGAAAAAGCCAATCTACTTGCTGAACAATTTGCGTCCCACTCCACAGTCGATTTTCTGGGAAAGGCACCACCCACTATTCCCATATTAGAATCCACAATGCCGGAAGTTACTTTTCGATGTCTAGTCAGGCGAATTTTTAAACAGCTCAATATCAACAAGGCATCTGGTCCTGATGAAGTACCCGTTATCGTACTTAAGAAGTGCGCAAATGAACTCGCACCAGTATTTTGCAGACTTTTCAACCTGTCTTACAAAAAAGGGTTTTTCCTTCTTGTTGGAAGATTGCTCGCGTTTAGCCTATTCCCAAAAAGAACAAGAAAACTCTTTCAAATAACTATAGACCAGTCGCTTTGTTATCAGTGATATCTAAAATCATGGAGAAAGTCGTAAACCACCATATCCTCAAATATTTGGAAAGCTTCAACATTTTCAACGATCATCAATATGGCTTTCGGAAACAAAGATCAACAGGCGACCTTCTACCGTATGTCACCCATATTTGGAATAAAGCAATCGGGAAAAATGAAGAGTCAAGAGCTGTTGCGCTTGATATTTCTAAGGCCTTTGACTGTGTGTCGCATGAGGATTTGCTGGCAAAACTTTGATGTTATGGCTTGTCGAATCATTTTGGTATATGGCTCCTCAGCTTCCTGAAAGAACATTCCCTGCAAATGGCTGTCGATGAATATCTTTAGAATACTTTCACCATCAACGCTGGTGTTCCCCAGGGATACATATTGTCTCCAACCCTCTTTTTATTGTATATCAACGACTCATTGAAAAAAAAAAACAAGAATCCAATATATTGCTTTGCCGACGACATCACACTTATCTCGCCATTTCATTTGGATCCCAGGACATCGGCTGTGGAAACACATCTTCACCGGCACCAGAAGGTTGAATATCTTAATGAGGATCTAGAAGTAATTTCAAATTGGGGTGAAAGTAATCAGGTTCAATCCAATTCCACAAAAACCCAGGCATCGGTGTTTTCCATGAAGATAAATGTCTCCGAACCGGATATAATAATGTCAGGTCAGACAATTCCGCTTTCTGTTTCGATGAGTTTGTTGGGAGTTAAAATATGGACACCAATATGTCTTGGCACAATTATCTCGCTGGAGTTGCAAAGGCTGCTCATGTTGGAGCTCCGCCTCCCAACATATCCTGAAGCTGTTGGATTCCATCCAGAAAAGAGCCACTCGCCTGATGGGAGACGCGAAGAGCACTTGCCACCTTGATAGTCTGGGACATCGAAAGGGAGGTTGGAAATGTATCTCTCTTCTGTAGATACTTTTACGGGAGGTGTTCAATTGACTTGGCACATTTGATTCCACCAAGAGCGGTACGTATCAGAAATACGCGACGGAGTGTGGCTGCTCATCGTTTTGAAGTTTAACTTAGTACACCACGAACTTCACTGTTCAAGAAGTTTTTCATTTGGAGAAGGGCGTTTATGTGGAATAAACTTTCTGAGAACATTTTTCCAAATGGATTCAATCTCCAGCGATTCAAATCCAATGTGAATCGCTAATGTCTCACAGACACCGCTCTGAGAGCGCCTCAAGAATTTTCCTGTAGTGCTTGTGTTTCGTCTTTGGAAAAGAAATATTCAAGTTTTGAATATTGGCTTCATTTGGACAATTTTGATTTTATCAGGTACAGCGCATGTGTTTTCCCTTTAGAATTAGTGGGTTCCGGCTAGGAAACTTGATTTCATAAAAAATCCTTATGAGAAGGAAAATCTTCTAATAAAAAAGAACCTGTACTCATGAAATTCATTTTTGCATATTTCACAAAAATTTGATCTCCATTTATTGAAATATGATTAACAGTATCACTTCTTTTGATGTACACAATTTCATGAATGGAATTTCAAAGACGGTTTTGCGATACCCTGTTCAATAGGACTTCCAATTCTGTGTCCATTATTGGTTTACTTTTGAAAATGGGATCAGTAGTTCCTGAGTAATTAACAGTTTTATAATCGGTTTAGGAAATTTTAGGCGAAGAATAAATATATATTCTAAAAACAAACTCACTTTAGTTTATCCTAAAATATGTTGCTATTATTGCTATTGTACTCTCCGCTCGTGATAGGAATAGAATTGCAAATTTGATATAATAACAATAATAAGACCTCGTGCATGGATGAATGAAAAGTATAAGTACAATGGTTACCATATCTAAAATATCAATCAATAAAAATCGATATTTAATGGGGGATCGATATCCCGAAGATGGTAAACTATTGTTCTATCTGATGGAGAAAAAAAACGCACAAAATAATCAAAGCGGTATGACATTTTCAAAGGTTGTCTCCATTTTTGCAAATTTCACAATTCCAACTGCTCAGAAGAAAACCACGCAAACCTAAATGTTACCGTAGTCAAATTACGCATAATATCCGCAAACATCAGCTATGAAAAAACACTAAACTATTTAACGACATCTTAATTTTTAAAAACTTTTGACATTTATGACATTTTTAAAGGTTGTCTCCATTTTTGCAAATTTCACAATTCCAAATGCTCAGAAGAAAACCACGCAAACCTAAATGTTACCGTAGTCAAATTACGCATAATATCCTCAAACAAATATCCACAAACATCAGCTATGAAACAATTAACACTAAACTATATAACGACATCTTAATTTTTCAAAACGTTTTTTGTATATCTTTAAAAAACGTGCATTTTGAAGCAACGCAGTTTACAACTTTCGGTATCCATAAGTTCCCTTTTATACTCGTATTTTACCGAGTTTCTTGTCTCCTTTGAGATAGAAACTTGAAAAACCCCGATGTGTCATAAGAAAGTCCAGCCCCTTTTTTCGCCCCCTTATAGGGATAGACTTTGGAAACCCCAAATCTAGGTGTGCTTTTATATCTATAACCAAGATGCAAAATACTATACAATGTTATAAATGACCAAAGTGTCGTAAGAGGGTTTAGACCTCTTTAGCCCTCTTTAGATACAGTAGATTTCCAAAAAAAAAACCTTACCTAATATTCCTTGCCTCGGTATTGTAAGGTGCATATGTGTCATATTTGAGCGTTCTAGGGCTGGACGTTGATGCATGGGTATATTTTCGAAATGGAAAAGGAAAAGAATGAATGCTCGATTCGAGCATTCAATAGTCGAGCCTAGCTGTAGCTAAACCAAGGCATTTAGAAATTAAGCCGAGCTGAGCTCAAGTCAAAGCTAGGCTCAGCTTTAATACACCCCTAGACGTGATGGGTGGAAATTAACAACTATTATTAAATATTTACTAATTTTTAGTCTTGAGGTTCGTTGTGTGAAATATGTGATAACTGTATTTCCTCATTCTTCATTCCGTCAAGGAATTTCTTTCTTAATTAATTGTATTTCAAAACATGTAGATTTCCAGTAAAAGCCTAACGGCAATTTAAAACCCTACAGAATGTTCATTTCAATTCAGAACGTCAGCTCTGCGTCGGATTTGCGTATGTGGTAAGCGGTCGGTCAATGCACTTTCTGACCGAGGGGGTTGTATGTAGCATTATTTGAACCCGGCTCGAGGTCAGGGGGTAAAGGACGTTGGCTCTGATGGTGCGTAATTCGTAACCCCTTTTCAAAGGGAATACGTCGGGATCGCTCGATTGGTGATCTGTTTTTCATCGGCGACAGGTTTTATTGTTATCGATACAGCGGTGTCCAACAAGGTTTTTTATTACAAGAAGAAAATTGTATTTGTCCACCTATCCTCTTTTTAGTTTAATTCTATACCCGCCTTAATCTCAGAGTATCTTTACGAAACATCTTAATTAGATAGGGAGAAACATACAACTGTAATTTGAACAGTCTTCAAGATATTAACAAATTGTAAAAATATTTTTCTCAGTAGATGATCATAAAAACTTGAATTCATCAGTTGACTCATCATTCCTCTGTTCGAATAAAGTATTAACCTACTCTTGATATAATAAATATATGAATATTACTAGGGTTTTTTCCCAACACCAAATCGTTATTTTTAACACCTCAACACGTGTTTTGATCACCAAGTGATCATCTTCAAAGAGGAAGATTAAAACTCAGTTTTAATCAGTTTTAATCTTCCTCTTTGAAGATGATCACTTGGTGATCGAAACACGTATCGAGGTGTTAAAAATTAACGATTTGGTGTTGGGAGTGAACTCCAGTAATAATCATTACTACACCAAAGGTTCCAAACAGTGCATCATAAGTACTCTTGATATATTTCTGTACTAAAAAATGATTGGCTATTTGAGCTTGAATATTACTGGAGTTTCATTCCAATACCAAACAGTTATTTTCAACATCTCGACACGTGTCGTGGTGTTGAAAACAATGGTTTGGTGTTGGGATAAAACTTCGGTAATATATTCACTAGTACACCAAAGATTTCAAACAGTGCATCACAAATACATAATGTTATCCGAGCTTGTTAATTACTTACTCTTCGTGTAATCTAATAATTTGATTATTGAGTTCATTAATTTACTCATTTCTTATGTACTCGATAAAAGTTGGCAATTTTGAGTTCGTCAGTCGATTCAGAAATTTTGTTTTCGTCAGTCGACTCATTCTTTTTGATAATTTGTAGACTCACCCAATTTTCGCTGTAGTCCATAATAATATGTACTCGTAATGTGATTTCATCCGTTGACTTATTATTCCTGTTATTAATAATAGTAATTTTGAGTTTGTTAATTGATTCATTTTTTCTTTACGATAGTTTCCTATTTGATTTTGTGACTGTTGACTAATTATTTCAGTTTTATTAATGGTAATTTTGAGTTCGTTAATTGATTCATTCTTTACGATAGTTTCCAATTTGATTTTGTGAACTGACTCATTGTTACTGTAATCCAATAATTAGTTTTTTGAATTAGTCGTAATATGATTTCGTCCGTTTACTAATTATTTCTGTTATTAATAATGGCAATTTTGAGTTCGTTAATTGATTCATTCTTTCTTTACGATAGTTTCCAATTCGATTTTGTGAACTGACTAATTCTTACTGTAGTCCAATAATTAGTTTTTTGAATTGGTCATAATATGATTTCGTCCGTTGACTAATTATTTCTGTTATCAAAAATGGTAATTTTGAGTTCGTTAATTGATTTATTTTTTGTTTGCGATAGTTTCCAATTTGATATTGTGAACGGACTCATTCTTACTGTAGTCCAATAATTAGTTTTTTGAGTTGGTCAGTTGACTCATTCTTTCCGTTCTCCATAATATTTAGCCATTTGAGTTATCCAGCCTACTAAGTCTGTGTATTGTCGATAATAATATAATTGGTAATTTGAGTTCGTCAGTTGACTCATTTCCACTTTCCTACATAACAATTTGAGTTCGTCATTTGAACAGTTTTATGTATTCGAATGCAGTTGAAGATTCCAGTTTTTCAGTTTACTCATTCTTTCTGATAATCTAGCTGATTTTTTCTATAATTTGGGTCTTGCTTTTTCGTCAGTTGTTTTTTTCTTACTTGTCATAAAAACTGAATTCAGTAGTTTACTGGTTATTTGTTTTTTAAACAAAGTTGACAGTGTGATACGAGTCCGTTGACTCATTTTTTCTGTATAGTTTTTAATTGAAGTACGGAAATGTTTACTTAAAATAGATGTAAGTAAGATGTAAGTAAATTTTTGATAGACTCTCTACGAATAGTTTTTCATATCCGTCTAATGAAATATTTCACACGGTAAAATCCTGGACGATGCAGTGCCGTTGACACGTAATTCGCCCCATAACGACCATGATGGACGCCTTTCGTGTAATTATGCCACACAATAACATCGCCACATTTCCATGATGACGCAATAAATTTCGACAAAACAGTATTAATATCTCGATTAGAGCGACTGCAAAGCGGTTGGCTTGACAACTCTTCACAATCTAAAACAAATTCTCGCACCGAAACGTTATCTGCACCGGACACGTTATAATCCGACAATGTCGCGGTCGTTTTCAAAAGAGGTACCATGATAAGTTTATTCCGTAGTGAGCTTATTTGATATATGTTCGAGAACACTAACTGGTATCAAAAACATTTTTTCGATCGTTTGCAGCATAAATGAAATATCTAGGTATTTTCCTAGATAAGAAAGCCACCTAGAATGCTTATTTGGAAAAGGTCCTACACATAGTCAAACTATCCGTATGGACCTGTCGAAGGATCTGTGTAAAATACTGCAGAATAGGACCCAAACAAATCCATTAGATATATATGATGATTGTCAGATCAATGATCATGCTCTTTGGTGCAGGAGACAGGCTTACCTGGCTATCTCTAGTGCCATCAGCACTGAACTGTCACAGCCATGGGAATCCTTCTAGACCTACCACCTCCTCGAATTTCACCGTAGAGAGAGGCTAGATGAACAATATACAGAATGAAGCACAAAATATGCTCGTGCAGATTGCAGTAAACTGCTGGCTGACACTGAAAATCATATCATTCTGGAAATGACCCCCGACGTAATGCCCCCAACTGATAACCACCGTTCCCGAACAGATGATCGTATCCTCCATGAGGAGGAAGTTTCAAGAGATGGATCAAAAATACCTTCAGGTTCTGATGAAGAATATAGTCACAGACTCAGAATGGATGTATCAACCCTTTAGATTTCTATGCGACTATATTTCCGACGGAAATCTACGCTATTGGGTCGTGAGTGGATATATTGGTAAAAAGTAACCTCTCAGATTAAACTGTTTTTCAACAGTTTTTCAACAGTTCCATATGGAATTATACTGTGTGCCGCTCAATATGAAAATACAAAAACTTTTCTAATCTGTGCCACCACTTTGAAAACTTCAGTATTGAAGTTGAATGGTACTATTTTGCCATAGTTCACGGCACAAAAGACGTTGCAACGGAGTTAGTGGAGCTATGAAAGGGTTGATTACAGAAGCATGTTTACAGTCTTTATGAAGATCAAAGTTTTCTATGCTGCTGAACTCCATGAATAATAACTACCATGTAACAGTCATGTTAACCACTACAGTTTGCTAACGTGTGTTTATTTGCAGATTGTGATAAGATGCACTTTCGTTTCAGAATAGTATGTGACTGTAATCTTCGTTGCACTTTTTGGAAGAGATGCAACTTTTTTCACAGTTCCGCCAAGCCCATCACAAGGTCTTTTACCGTAGACTATAGCTAAAAAGTTGCAATCAGTTTTTCAATCTTGAAGTTTCCAAGGTGGTGGCATAGATTGGAAAAGTTTTATTTTTTTTTAATGAGCGGCATATTTAATTTCATATGGATGTTCTTATGAACTACTTATAGCAATTACAAATAAACGTAAAGTTCGATCATATTCTACGTGTTTAGTTGCCTTTTCTTTTACTTTTTATGTTTTGAATATAAGTTTGGAAAAACTAAAAAATTATAATTAGTTTTAAATAGATTCAACTAAGAACGCACCTCTTCCCCATTGCTGGGGTGGCGACGGCCGGCATGCATAAGAGACTGTGCGGTTCTTTTCCCAGTAGTTCGGTTTTATCTATTTCGCCCCACTGAGGCCGGATACGTATAGTATATATAGTTGTGTTCACTACAGTATGTATAAGCTGTGCATATTTTTAATAAAAAAAGGGGGTTTGAAAAATACAATAACAACGCCTGTCATATCTCAAACAAATCTTACTGATCATCACACAACCTATCTAGAAATATTTCAAGAAAATATACCCACAAGAACCATTATTAATAGACCAATAAAAAAATTAACTATATAGAACTAAATAAATACATTCAAAGCAAAAACTGGTATGATATTATCATGTGTTGAGATGCTGAGAAAGCTCATGCTGGGTTAACTTCTAAACTCGAATTTTACACCAAATTAGCTTCAGTTTAATCTTTCTCTTGAAGATGATCACTTGGTGTTTTAAATACGTGTCGAAGTGTTGAAAATAACGGTTTGGTGTTGGGATAAAACTCCAGTAATATTCATTACTACATCAAAGGTGCTCACTGAGTAATATTATTTGGCATTGAACTATCAAAAAAATATTATTTAAGTAGACAGTCAAGTTGTCTCTTGTCTGGATCTCTGGTCATACATAAAACAATTTAAATCTGGCTTTGATATACTAGTAAACTCAAGAATCTTAGCTAGTCATTGCAATATATTACTGAAGATCTTAAATAATTAATAATAATAATAAACGTTTCAATATACTTGATAGTGTGTAGTAGTGTGATTTCGCTTTCTTTGCAGAAGGCTGCTAACTTTCACGTTCTCTTTTCAAATTATCACTGTCCGGCATATTTTATTTTCAATTATTTAAAAAAAATATTCATTCAGTAAAACACTGGTTATGTATACTGTAGTAAATACCACTGTATAAACTATAGATATCCGAGCTTAGTACGGCGAGAGAGACGGCGTAACGCCGAACCAGTAGGAAGAGAATCGCACACTCGCTTGCGCCTGGCGACCCATCGTCACTGCAGGCATTGCCACGCCAGCAATTGGTCCTACGTACGGCTATAAATGTTTCCCCTAAAAAAAATCGATCGTTCCTTACTGCGACTCTGTACAAGCAGCCTTGTCTGGGAGATCACGTGCACTATACATGATAATGTTTTTAGAGCACTCTATTATCCAGAAGGACAGAGTATACATGTATCACGTTTTTTATTTTTTACAATATTTTTGTCAGTAGTTTTTTCAAAATCGAGTAAATATGATTGTCGTGACGTCACTACCATTCGAAAACTTATTCATATTGCATAATTTTATTTTCTACTTCTTTCTGTATTCGTATTTTTCCGTCTGTACGTGCGACATTGCCAACACAGTTTAAAATTTCGATTCTCTTTCGAAAGGGAAACATTTTGGTGAATGAACCATTTTCTTCTAGAACTAACGAGTAATATTAATTTCATTTTTTTTTTTTTCGGAAAGTTAAAAGATCTATTACCTGCTTTATGACAAAAATATTTTCACTCGAAACCTTTTGAGAAAAAGCTCAGGAAATTTCTACTTCGCCATCGCTTTTATAACTTTACTGAGTTTCTTGTAACACTATACACACATTGATGATTTTTATTTTCCCACTTCTCAAACGGAATAAAATATCAAAATCGAAAACCGTGAAATAAGAAAGTTGGTTTTAAGAAAAAGTTGTCCATTTTAGACTCTATTTGATTAACGTTTTACCGTTTAAGGAATCCCGAATACTTCTGGAGAGATTAGAAAAGAATCGATTCACCAATTTTGTTTTAATTTTTGTTTGACGTTATTTAAGAGGATATTAAAAACACTTTCTCGTTGCCACTTTTCAAATTGTATGAGACATTATTTGAATATTTTCATTCCGAGGTTGTGTCCTCGAGAAACCTTCACGAGTTTCCGGTCAACATAAAAAATAATAAGGCCGGTATAAATTTACCTTTATGACCCCACAATCGTGTAATACTAAATTATATTTTAAATTATTTTGGACACATTGTATAATGTCCTTATATGTTGTTTTATATGTATACATCTATGATTTTTTTAATTGTTTTTCCAGTGATGTGCACTAAATAAAAACGTGTTTTATTGTAAACAATATCTATTGAATCATATCTATCATCTCATTCTGAATAGCTGAGCGATTTTTGTGGGAATCCCTGAACTTCAACTTTTGAGTTCAGCGATTTTATAATAAATAAAGTTGTGATACTTTATCTTTACATTTGCTGCCGAAACTTTCATTCATTTCTCAGAACCGGGGTCGAAATATTTCACGAAGGGATCGAGCTATATAGATATATGGGTCCCGTATGGGAATCTAATCCAGTTTATACTACAATGCCTTTTGTCAGTTCTATTAAATTAGTTTACCAGACATGCAGTTGATAAAGTGTGAGATATTTTTCTAGACAATGTAGTCCCTAAATAAGGGGTGCAGTTAGATAAATGGTATCGCAACAATACAAGTTTCGATCGAGACAGCACATAATTTCTGAATAAACAAATGGCGATTATCGAAATTAAAAAAAGATTCATGATATACTGTGTCGAAGGATTATTGGTTGAATTTTTTATCGTACTGTGTGGAATTGACGAATTAATAAAAGAAATATCAATCTCTGATAAGTTTTATTTTTGTATGTTGTTTTATCTTGTTATTGCTGGCAATGCAATCATTTTATAATTTTTTTTATCCCAGTTGAAACCTCGATTTTTATTAAACACGAACTGTCGAAGGAACTTGTTAAATTTGGCGAAGGAACTGGTATTACAAATATATCTAAACAGTACGTTGCATCGGAGAAGTAACAGTATTTCTAAAATTTGAATAACGTAATGGCTATAAAAAATTTTCATCATCCCTAAAGAAATTATCATTTCCAACTAAATTTCATAGGAATATGTACGCAGGTACAAATATGTTCAAATATATTTGGCGAATGCGTCGGTTAGTCAAATGGGATTGAAATTTCAATATTTGAATGACCTTGTAAAACTTATTTTATTTCTTCACTGAATGGATCCTACATTTATCTAACACGTTTTCACTAATATTCTCAAACCTCGCATTATTAAATTCTTTTTTTAATTGATAAGAAATTTTGCAGCCAGTCGAAAAATGGAAGTTGGTTTAGCATCGAAAATAATTTTATGAGCAGATTGTGGCAACCTTCCATATTTAATTTTCAACTTTATTTTCTGTTATTGTCAGTTATTTTAGCAAAGCTATTCTGCTAGAAAATTACAAATATGACTGCAGTCTGTAGTCGGTCATAAAAGTATATATGATATAATCTACATGATATATCTACATGGTACACTTTACCTTCTGATGATGCCAATTTGTTTTGTGAAACACAAGTCGAGAAGAGTGTTGCAGTTCTGATGTGTGCAGTTTTGGACTAACAACAGTATAATAAGAATGTTACAAATATTATATAGTCCAAATAACGGCTTCTAGCAGGTCGACAAAATTAGCAGAATAATATTCCAGAAAAAAATAAAATTTTTGGGAAAAAAGTTTTTGGCTTTCTACTACTCCATCTTGATACTGAAAATTGTGGGAATCTCTCAAAGAAAGGAAGGAAGCAATCAATTTCTAAAGAAGTAACTCTATATACAGGGTGTAACTGAATTATTGTAAAACATTTAAAGGGGTAATTCCTCATCGAAAAAAAGATATGATCTTTCATATAGAGAAACTTCATTGGAGCATCCCTTGTTAAGATACGCCCCTTAAAGAGGGTACATAAAATTTGTATAACAATTTTTTTCACAAGCACTGAAAAAGTTACAATATTGAAATTAACCTGACGTTTTGTACTGCCAAAAAGACACTTAGCCAGTAATTTATTTGGTTT
>WOGO01000905.1:0-20274 GCA_015342085.1 Leptinotarsa defecta | reverse complement strand
GAAAACCCTACATTCGGAGATATTCCCATCCGTGTTACTGCGAACAAATCCCCATTTGTGACAAATTCATGGAGCTCAGGATCCCCAGTAGCGCCGCCAAACCGACCCTAGTCGAGCTTCGCTCGGTAACCAGCCTTGACCTCTTCGAATAGCTTAAGGACACCCCCCAAAGTTCACCCTTCCATGAATTCCGCTACACAAGCTGCCAGGAATGAACTATGCTCGCACCCAACACAGTCAGGTCTCCTACCAAATAAAAATATGGGTAGGCATTAAAATGCATGATACCAACTCGTCCTACTTTTGATAAATCTGTCATAGCCAAGTGTAGCTAATATTCTATATCTGAATGAGAGGTTAGAAACTACAAGAATCTCAAAATCAATATGCTCTAAATAGCCCTCAACCACTAAACAATACGGTAAGTATTCAAATTAAAATATATTCAGAATTCATCAAAGATAGTCTATTTTCTATTCAAGATTTCTTTTACAGAAATTCAAAATCCTGAGTACTAATGAAACTATTTTCACCGGCCCAAATTATTCTATACCATACGAGGTATAAGTGAATAACCATGTTAATCAGCCCAGAACATTGATCACCAAACGAGGTGCGAGTAGACTTCTAATCCAACCATGAGGCGGACCAATCTGGCCACAGTAAACCTTACATGAGCAGTCCAGTCAGCAGTTCATGAAAAGCCCAGTGGTAAATTGATCACCCTTTAACTATTAATCGAAATGGTCCAGTGGTAAATTGATCACCCTTTGAAGGTACAGTAATAAAAACAACACAGATGATTCACCCTGTAAAAGTTTGTGGACTACCTTCTATCTTAAAATGGCTTTACGTGCTAACGAAGTAAGTATCTTTTACCTCATTACTGCACAAACAGCGGTGTTACTGCTAAAGTCTTTGAATGTTCATCAGATCCGATGTTAATATTATTAGTTTCAAGACTGTCAGAATGACAAATGATTTCCGGACTATTTGAAATCCATTTTCTTAGTATAAACCTATATTCGGCAAGACACTCCGAAACCTGATGCTTGATACGCAAAATATCATCTACAGTGTTGCCACCTGTAAGTAGATCGTCTACATAGAAATCATGCCTTATAATTGAGCTTATGTCAGGGTAATCCTTTTCCTTTTGATTTAGCGATTTCATGAAGTGCACGAATGCATAGAAAACTCGTGGACAATGTATCGTAGGTAGCTGTGATGAGTTCATATGCTGAAAGTGGTTCGGAAGGGTCAAAGCAACATACAATTTTCTGAAGGTTTCTATGTTTCTCTGTTACTAGAACCTGCCTATACATTTTTGCGATATCTCCAGCAAGCACAATATTATGTATTCGGACCGATATCAGGTCATCTTGAATAGTTGGGCCAACTTCCAATATGTCATTCAGCGAATAGCCCGATGTTGACTTTGCGGAGCCGTCGAATACAACTCTTAATTTTGTTGTTGTGCTAGTATCTTTCATGACACAATGATGAGGTAGGAGACATCCGTCTTCAGAAATTTTACTCAACTTAATCATGTGGTTTAACAAAAGGTATTCACTCATAAAATCATCATAATGTGTTTTTAAAATCTTATTTTTAGATAATTTATTTTCCAAAGAGTAAAAGCGTTTTTCCGTAGTTTTAAGTGATTCGCCTAATTTAACAATAGGTTCTTTCAAAGGAAGGCTGCCTATGAATCGCCCTGTATGGTCTCTAACAGTACTATTTTTAAAATGTTTTTCACAAAAAGATTCTTCTGGGTAGAATTGTCGAGTTGAAGAGGATTCTTTCCAAAATCGCTCAACCTGTTCGTTGAGGTCACTGGAGATCATCCCAGTATTACAATAAGTTTCGATACAACGTGAGTTAAAAAGGTACAATGGACCAGATACAATCCAACCGAAATGAGTTTTTTGTAAAATCGATAATCTTGGACCCCATTTTATGTTCCCTGTGCATAACAAATCGTAAAAAATATCATTACCAATTACCATGTCTATTGGGCTACTTTGTATAGAAATTTGGGTCAGCAAGAATCAAATTGGGGGGTATTTCAATAATTTTCGAGTTGAAAGAGACAGAAGGTATTTTTTTCGTAATTTGATTTAGTATAAAACAAAACAAAGTTGCTTGATATGAGTTTATTCTGGATTGAATTTTTACACATGTTCTGGTGTCAATAGAAGATAAAATTTGATTTATGCCAGTAACAAAAATTTTTCATTTTTCAGTTTTTAGATTCAATTTATCACTTATATTTTTGGTATTTGCAGATCGGATGCCAAGCAACGTTCTGCAATTATGTGCTTTCTTTACCAGAGAAATCAATGACATCAACCAATACTGTGGAATGGAGTGTATGTTTTTTGTCTTGTGTAGAACATAACGAACTTGATTGAGTAGTGTTGTCATTTATTATTTTGAGCGTATGGTTTAGAATTTTTTTTGTTTGAAGAAGAGTCTAAAGATTGATTTTTATTCATTAAATGTAATAAAGTATTGTTTAAGTTGCCACATTTCCGACATTTGCTGGCAGTGCATTGTTTCGCAGAGCGATTATTTCTTAGGGAATTAATGCACACCCTGAGGCGTTTTCCTTCTTCAAATCGAGCATTAGGTACCATATTCAGAAACTTCGAACAATTGTAATGAAAATGATCTTGGGAACAAATGACACACCTTTTCAAACTATTACTTACCAGTGATTTCACAGATTTATCGGAAACAATCGTTTTTTCATAACTTAGAGTTTCTAATAGTCAACACCGTTCTTTAAAAAATAAAGAATTGTTTGCTTTCCATCCTCTTCTGGTACTATGATCGTATTTAGTAGCTATTAAATGAATTATGAAGGTGTCCCAATTTTCCGTTGGGAATTCCAAGGTTTTTAACGTGCGCAAATGACGAGATGTGCCGTCAACCAATTGACGCAAAGGTGTGGACGACTCCTTATTAACTGTTGGCAAGTTGAATAATGCTTTTATATGATTCGATACTAATAGTTGCTTATTTTCATAGCGTTCAATCAAGCCAAACCACCCTATAGTATAATTTGCATCAGAAATTTCCAACGCCTTTATAACGTTTGCAGCCTCGCCTTTCAAAAATAACATAAGATAGTGAAATTTCTGAACCGGCGACAGGGAATTATTTTCGTAAATCACCGACTTGAATCTGTCATCAAACGTTTTGTTGCGAGGTCGAAGCTTGAGACTGAAAAGCCGGGTCAGCAGATGATGTTTTCTTCATAATATATTTACGAGCATCACTTATTATTTTGTGATGAGATAGATTTCTCATGAATAGTATTCAAATTTTCTGGATCATCATCTGTAACCTGAAGTTCCAGCTTATACTGTATATTGTAAAATTCCTCCAACAACGGTTCGGTTTTACCAAGTGTTTGTTCGAACTGAATAATGTCGGTATCGTGGATCGAAGGATCATGTTTATTCGTCGAGAGAAACGGCTTATAGCGTTCCTCAATTTATCATTTATAATGTAATCTATTGAAGCTTTAAATTCTGAAAGTAGTTCAATATTTGTCGTTTTGCTGATAGGCAAGATACTTTTCAATGCTAAATTTAAAATTTTGCAATTACTGATATTCTTAGTACTGAACATCACTATAATATAGTCATTTTGACCATAACTTACAGGGTTATCAAAAATATCCCTTGTCCCTACAATGGGATCTTACACGTTGATTTCCAAAATGTGGCATTTCTCTGAGGCTTTTCCTTCAAAAAGGTGAAGTGTGCAGTTATCCGGTGGCGCGAAGTTCTCAGGGCAGTAATATGTATTTTGTAAAAACGGGCAATCTTCTTTTTCCAACTGGATATCTTCCTGTCTTTCCCCACACACACGATGTATTTCCCCTAATATGGGTATTTGGGGAAAGACATCGTGTGATTTTGGATAATAGGATATACATGATAGAATTCAAAGAATTTGGGCCTGACAATAGGGACGTGTATTGCAAAGATCAATTTGGTATTGACGAAACTGACTTTCGTTCCTAAAAGTTGGTAATACGTGAGTGTATTCTTAAAATTTGGAACTTGATTTTGGTTATATATTTTCATTAAATATGTCGTCATCTCCTGAAGTTCAGTAGTAGATACAATGGAATCATGCAAAGTATTCAGTTTTGAAAACCTAATATCATTTTCGATATTATCTATGAAATTTATCAAATTCTGACAGTCTAAGTTCAATTGTAATAATCTTCCTTGAAAACTAAGGTAATTATCGACATTTCTTATTGTATCACTAATCGTTACCTGAAATCTTTCCCAATTTTGCTCGACCTTCTCTTGATTCGCGCTGAAAGTTCTAATGGTTTTGTTATAATGGTTTATTAATGTTTTAGACGAGGAAATTTGAAGATTGGTTTTGTGAATAATTTTTTCCTGATTATTTTCCAAAACTTTAATAGCGTTATTACAACGTTTCTCGACATCAAAGTTGAGGTTGCCAAAAAGCCATTTGTTTATTTCAACATACATTTGATCAACTACATTGATCAGCCCTCTTTTATTGCGAGTTTGGAATGAGGGTAATAGATTGCCGATTTTTCTCTGTAAAGTGCTAATGAGATATTTAGTTCTGAGCAGCATATTCTCAGATAATCCGTAATAAGATATTGGGTTAGTAACATTAACTTTGGAAATACTATTTTCGATTGATTCAAAATTTTTATTCAAATGTTGTATCTGATCGATAATGATTTTAAGGTCCAAATAGTGTAGAAAGGTATGTTTAGTGTATATGAGTCTAGCGTTTCCTAAGTATTTTGGATAGTTACAGAAAATATTTCCGAAAGTTGTGGGTTTTTAAAGTACAGGGCGTAATGCTGTTTGGGGTTCAAATATTATCTTGCAAAAGTTTTAATTTGATTTTCGAGTTCGATTTTAGGAAAAGTGACGTATAGTCGGAAGTTTTCGAATACTTTTTCCCGTCTAACTTTGGTTTTATCTATGTCTACAACTGTCATAACTATCTGAATTTTATATGTATTTAAAGATCGGTCTACTATTGGCATTGTTAATATAGGGTTTTCGGCAGAAGTATGTACCGTTCCAAGTCCACCTCTGGTTCAGGGTTGACTTTGGAAGTTTTTCAGCGTTTGACGGCAGAGTATCCAATAGTGACTAATTTTCTAAGAAATCAGTGATATTCTCATTGTCTAGATTTGGAAGATTGTTCAAGTTGTCTAGTTCTTTTTTTATTACTTTTTACTGTTTCTAATGCAATTATCTCAAAAGTAGGTGGGTATCCAGAGGGCGTCTGCTGCTTGATTATTTTTACCATTTTTGTATTTATTGACATAATCAAACTCTTCCAATTTTAGGCGTCACCTCATAAGTCTTGAGTTTGGCTCCGTTGAGGAAAAAAGTCACTTGTACAGGTTTGTGATCTGTATAAATCACAAATTTCCTGCCAAAAAGTGACGGTCGAGAACATTTACAGCTCCAAACTATTGCGAGCAGTTCTTTTTCTATTGTTAAGTAATTTATTCAAGCAGAGTTCAGTGTCCTAGATCCATATAGAATGGGATGACCATTTTGAGACAAGATGTTACCAATGCCTATTTAGAGGCATCGGAGTTTCAAAATAATCTTTGAACTCCTTGGTATGTTCGAATCTATTGTCCTTTTTTTTTAAATGAAGTCGTGGGTTTGGTAATTTTAGCGAAATCTTTTATAAATTTCCGATAATATCCAAAAAGGCCAAGAAATTATTTGATTTCTTTTTGTGTTCGAGGTATAGGGAAATTTTTTTTATGACATTTTGATAGGATTCGGTTTTATCCCATCTTTTGTGACTATATAGCCTAGAAATTTTACTTTGCGTATACATTCGCATTTATCTAGTTGGATTTTTAGTTTAGATTCCCTCAATTTTGTGAGAACCAATTTAAAATTTTGAATATGTTCTTGAAAGCCGGTACTGAAAATTATGATATAGACCATGCAAATTTTATGTTGTAGGTCTTTCAGGACTTCATCCATGGCCCTTTGAACTGTAGAGGGCGCATTCTTCAACCCAAAGGGCATCCTCAGGTACTCGAAGTGCCCGTTATCCACGGTGAAAGCTGTCTTTTCGATAAAACATTTACTCATCTCAGTTTGGTGAAAACCGCTAGAAAGATCCAGCGTGGTAAAATATTGAGCTCTACCAAGTTTGTCTAGTATAACCGCGATATTCGGGATCGGATATCGGTCGTCAATAGTTTTTTCTTTGACCTTTCGATAGTCAACGACTAAACGCCATTTTTGTTTACCCGATGCGTCTAACTTTTTGGCACTATCCAAATTGGTGATGACCACGGGCTACAGGATGGTCTTATGATGTTTTTGTCAAGTTTCAAACCAATCACACCACCGAAATAATCGTGAAAATGAAATAAAATCAATTTCATAATTACTATTAAATTCTGGAAAACAGTTGGGTTTCTCGAAGTTGTCGACATTGATTCGGGTTTAGGTAATCGGTTTTGTGGTATTTGATTAGGTTTGAAGACATTTTTTGGGGGTCCGAAGACGTCACGATTTGTTGAGAACCTAGTTTGTTGTTGCCTAGGTTGAACTGGTATAGGTTGATTTGACCAAACTGGTATTTGACTATATTGTTACTGAAAAGGGTTGAAATTTCCAGAAAATTGGGGGTATTGCTGAAAGTGGGGTTGGTGACTGAAATAATGTTGATTATTGAAATTATACCATTGTGAGTTATTACCAAATTATGGTTTAGGAACCAAATCAGTCCTGGGAGTTGTATTTTGTATTCTTTGTTTCGTTTGAACTTCCATATCATATTTCAAAGTTTTCGAATTGATTCGCATACGCCATTGCGTCTTCCAGTGAAACTGTTTTTTTAATATGCATATTATTTTTCAGGATAAAGCAATAAATGTAGTCATTGCTGTTTTATCATAGTGATTAATATTACATAATTTTTCGGGTTCGGTTAACCCTCTTCTTGGCAAATGTATATTTTGACACCTAGAATTTTTTCAGCAATTTTATTGGTTTCTTGAGCGTCCTAGAAACACTTTATCATGCATATTTTTTCGTCTCATATATTTGCAAAAAAAAATACAGAATGTTAATTATAATTCACATTGCCTGAAGAGTACCAGTTGATGGCTCAAGCATCAATGTGTATTTCAATTAACATTGCTATGAATAAGAAGAAATTTCATTAGATATAAAAAAGACTAAAACAGCAAATTATGTGTGTATATTATATTGCACATCAACAACTTAACAATAATCTATTATTTATTGTGAATGAAAATCTAGAAAACAGTTTTTTTTTGTTGTGAAACACATATTCATATTGCATTTGCTGCAAGTAACAGTTGTTATTCCAGTCTTGCAATTGCGACACCTCTTTTTTTCCCCAAATTTTGGAAAATGACCGACTTGGTCAAACCTTACATCATCAAGAGGTCTTTGAATAACCGGCTTGTTTATTCTGTTTATGTTCTGAGTTAGTACAGGGGGTCTGCCTTTGCGGTTTTTGTTATAAATTGCATTGGCCACATTGATCCGAAATTCTTTCAAAGATAGGTGTTTAGAGTTTTGCCCTTCATTGAGAAGCTGAAATTCTCTTCTATAAAATATCCAGGCATTATTGATACACACATCTAATAACTGAGAAAATATGCACATGTAATATTTATGTGTTCTATAGCCAGTACGATATAGAGCAACTAACATGTCAGCTAGATCCACACCTCCCATATGTTGATTGTAATGTTTGATTATTTGAGGGCATTGAACATCAATTTTAGATTTCGCTTCCTTCGAGTATCTCTTTATAGAAGATATGGGTTGTGAACTGACATAAGAACTAGCAATAGTTACACACTTTGAATCCGCCCATTTCACTACTGCTACTTTATTGTTATTGTCACATAGTTCCTCAAAGTGACCTCGTCCGTTTTTCAGTAGATCCTTATCGGAGCTGAATTGGCAGCCGGCCAATCGATTTGATCTTAGTGTACCTAAAGAAAGTATTCCATAATTGCTTCGTAAGTAGGATATCAAATTTATAGACGCAAAAAAATTATCGAAATACACCACTGAGCATGGTTTATGAGCTATTGTTTGGCATAAAGCCAGAACTGTTTTTCCAGATATACCAAATGATTCTTCTTGTTCTGAAAAAGCATAACTCTCAAAAGTATTTTCACCACCATAAAACAGAAAGTCGTAAACAAAACCAGAAACTCCAGCTCTTACAAACATTTTTATTTCCCACTTCTTGGGTTTTTTTGGCATATACTGTCTAAGCGACCCAGCTCTGGTACCTTTATAGGGCACCATCATTTCATCTATGCTCATTTTCTTTTCTTCCTCTATTTTTAAAAAGTTTTGTCTTATTCTTTCGGAAATTGGTCTAATTTTGAAATATCTATCAGTTTTACAATCGTCCGTATTATCAACAAAATGAAGATACCTTCTCAGTAGCTGATACCTTTTGAGACTCATTTTTTGCGAAATCAAGGGGTACTGCAAAGCATTACTCCAATAATCTGTATATGATGGTAATGTAACTACTCCCATATACAGCTCAATGGCGACAAATGCCTTAATTTCTTGAATGTTCGTATTCACGGATACACCTTTTTTTTGAACCGAATATAAATTTGTGTTTTCAACAATCAAATCGAAGAGTGAATCCTCAAAGAATTGAGTAAAATATTCTAAAGGTGTTTTCACGTTCGAAGGAACAGAAAATTTATCCTCGTGCATATCAACAGCATATTCAAATTCAGTTTTCTCCCACTCATAAGGAATACTTGATCGTTTTTGTTTTTTGCTGGTTTGGCACTATTCTGCTTTGATTTTGAAATATTACGCTTGGACTTTCTGGTACGATTATCAGTTACAGGTACACTGGCAAGAGTATCGATGACAGTATGAGCTGCAGGGAGATCTACGTTAGCAGTTCTAGTATTCGGAGAAGTAGGAACCTCTGTTTCATTGTAAATTGAAGTTGTTGCAGTAGATGGTACATGATCGATATAAATTGGAATCTGATCAAGATTTTCCGAGGTGATAATGAATGGATTTTCTTCGTTTTGGTCCAAAACCATATCTGATACATCGAAATTATTCGATGGTTCCAGATTCTCACCATTGTCATTTGATATGTCGGCTAACAAATGTGCAACTTCCTCGGGTAATGAAGGTGCATCTGAGGAATCATCATCGAGAAAATCCTCGTATTCTTCTCCTCTATCCGAAACCTCGGACTCTGACTCGCTTTCTGGGATAAGCGCCAAAGATAATATTTTACTGGTTCTAGACGGAAAATACGCCATCTGAAAAAATTTCTAGTTGTGTACCATCTCACAAAAACTATGATATAAATTGACAAAGTTAATCGTAATTTACATTCTTACCTTATTGGAGGATCGGGCGATGTTAATTACAATTTACGCACTTCTTTCATATTCAAAATCAATTAGAAAATAACAAAATCACTTCAATTGAAGTATCACTGACGAACATATATACCTTAGAGAATGTTTCGAATGAATTTCAGAGTTTTTCCGACAGCAAAACTGAATTAATTCTTCACAAGGTCATAGGCCAACCTATGAAAACCACAAAATGATTGGGTGACATGGCGGACGGTTCATGTAAATGAATATAAATTCATCTAGTCAGTAGTAGATGGCAGCAGATGTTCAAAAATTATCAACTGATGTGTATTCAAGTTAACATTATCAAGTTCAATGGTGATTTTGTAGAAAATTTCCTTATTTTGATTTATGAAATCCATGTTAACTACAGTTAACAGAATCAAGAAGAGGGTTAAATATCGTCATAGTACACTTCGAATACAATAAAATTTTCTCTTTCCATTTTTTGATATTCTCTGAAATAACAATTCAATTCGGAAAAAAAGATAAACATCATTTTTTGTTTTCCCAGTATAACTCGAGAAAGGCGAGAGTCCCCATAAGTTTTCTTCGACCATTGTATTGTTCCCGATGACAATTACCTTTTTTGCCATTTAATCGTCTTCGTATCTGTTGCGGTTTAGAATTCAGCAATGTTATCACATGAAAGAAGAAACGGCCTATATATAGGAAATAATCTCTCCTAAAAATATTCTATTTTCAATTAATTGCAAGTACGAGTAGTATATCCTGCCTTTTTTATTTTATTTTGCTATTTCTTTCAGTTATAATGTATTTATGTTTTTGTTTTTACAGTTATTTGATGAATTAAGAAAACAGAATGAACATTTTCTCGACAAAATAATTCCTGTGAATGGAGACATTAAAGAACTAAATCTTGGTACGTAGAATATAATATATGAGTAATAAGAGAATGAAAATTTGTTTGAAAACCAAGTTGCTGCATTAATTGAGCTCAAAAATTATCGTATTGAAACGAATGTAGCTTCTGGGAGTGATCGTAAATTTCAATTTCATATAGAGTTGAGAAATGAATCGATCTCCTTAGGAGATTGACTTTCGTTTACGATGAGAAGAATTACTTGGGAGATACACTCGCTGGAAATGACTGTTGCTGTTGATAACACTGAAATCAATATCCATTTTTTTATCAGAAAAACCACATTACTGATCGAAAATTAGTGTTTGAGTTATTATTCTTATTCGGAAAATTCATAATGAAGACGACCGACAGTTTGATTTAAAAGAGGTATTTTTTAAGGAGAGTTTAATTTTTGGGAAAGAAATGTGGCTTTGAACTTCTCCATCTTGATACAAAAAAAGTGGGAATCTTTTTTTTTATCTTGTGGATTCTCTACCGTCAATTTTTTTAAGTTGTAGGATGCTAACACTCGAACATCATCAATCAAAATTTCAAATTTCATAAAAGTTGATATTAAAAATGTATTTACATCAAGAACGATTCGGAAGGAGTTCAATAAATACATTATAGACATTTGGTCTTCTAATAAAATTAAATGAAATACATTTTTTTCTGTTGCAAAGTAGAATGTTATTTTTATTCTAGGAATCAGCGAGGAGGACCGTAAACGTCTAATCGAAAATGTCAATATTGTGTATCATTCCGCAGCTTCTGTAAGATTTGATGATCATCTTAAAGATGCCATCCTCACTAACGTAAGAAGTGCACGAGAAATTATAACCTTGGCTTCAGAAATGAAATCTCTAGATGTATTTGTTCATGTTTCTACTCTTTATGCTAATGCCGATCATATGGTTTTGGAGGAGAAATTATACCCGAGACATGATTGGCGTGACACCATTGCTTTGGCTGAAAACTGCGACGACACGATTATTGAAGTAATGACACAAAAAGTTATTCATCCACTTCCGAACACATACACCTTCACAAAATCAGTTGCCGAATTACTTGTTGCTGATCTGTGCAAAAACAAAATTCCTGCTGTTATCATAAGACCCTCTATTGGTAAGTTGACTGGTATCAAGAAATGGAATATAAAAAAAGAATTTCACGATTTAATAATTAACGGAAAAGATGAAACAAAATTTCTACCTCAAATGGAAATAAGGAATACCACAACATGACAATGAATAGTGGAGTAGAAAGAAAAGTTATTACCTAGCGGGTAGTTTGTTCTGTCATGTGTCACATTAGCTTATCGTTTGAAAAGGTTTCCGTTCCTACCTGAAAGGTATGCTTCTGAAGATTGAAGGTTGAAAGGTATGCTTGCAAGATTGAAGATTGTGAAGCATTCCGTAATATTTCAGTAATTTCGGAATGTTCCGGAATATTATGAAATGTTTGAGGATAGTCTGGAACGGGAAAAAACCGAAACATTTTGGATCATTGTGCAATGATCAGTTAAGTTATATGATGTGCTAGATTTATATTTCCCATTCGTTAAGAAGGTTTCCATTTCTACCTGAAGAGCGTCATTTCGGAGAACTAGAAGTTTCGCCCTCTAGATCTAGCCCCAGATCACTGTGAACTATCGACCATATTGTTTTTTAATTATTGATTCAATCCAAGTTTTACAATTTAAAAAAAGTTAATTAGATTTCACCAATAATTTTTGACCAGATAAATTAATATATAATCAATATTTTATTTACTATGAGTTTACAATATAAACTTTAATGTATAAAAACAAAGAAATGTGTGGTGAAAAACTCAGATGAGATTGGTATTGTTAACGGTATCTGGTAAGACGGTATGTCTTGCAACAAGATATTTCCACGGTATTTGCAAACGATGAACTATTTTGTGATACGCGGTAAGACGGTATGTCTTGTTACTAGTACTCTCGGATGCAGACTGAATTTTATTTTCACTTGATCCTATCCCCAAAAATGTTCTTTTGAAAGAGGGTAATTTATCACGATAGGCTGGAATTATTGTCAAGTCACGTATTTTCCAAATATCTTGGAAAAGGGTGCTTAGGTCGAAATTCGGCAAACAGAGAAATTAGTCAGGATTGTAGTTTCTAGTTGCCATAAATTTAGAAAGTTAGGAATGCAGAGGAATGTCATATTAACTTTATAAATCTCGGTATTTGAACCCAAATAATATAGTCATGAAGAAATAAAATAGATGGTCTTGGGAACATTAACAATAGAAGTACAGGCTTTTCATTGAGGGTTAAGTTGCAAATTTATCCATTGTAAACAAATACCAATAAAGTGAAAGTTTACAATTTCAAATAACGAGAAATGAACACAATAAACACTTTGAGATTAAAACTTGACCCAAGGGTCAAAAATATTGAATCAAAGAATTATAGAATCCTTAAAATTATGTAAAGAAGACTGATACGTTTGAACATACTCCTCCCGTTGAGAGACTACGATCAATAACTTAATGTCTCTAATTTTTTGTTTCATAGTCGAGAGATACCATAGGTAATATCGCTATACGTTTGACATTCCTTACAAATGTGGATTTAGCGGTTTTCACTAACACAGTACGTACAACACCAAACCCGAATAATACTCGATGATTCTGCCCATTACCCATTGAGCTGGTGGTACATTATCTTCATGTAATGGAACGACAGTCCTGCACAATTTTGGACCCGGGTTTGTTCCATTTAGTACGAACAGTCAACTCATTCAAGTATTCATTACTCCACCGGGTTCAAAAGTATTGTTTAACTTTTTGGAGATGTTTCTGATGAGATAATTGGTTGTTAGGATTTTTCGAGTAGTCATAACTTGGTAAGTGTTCAAAGAGTCACCTTCTAAAAAATGGCCTCCACAGGCTCCGCCGACGTGCGGAGCCTGTGGAGGGCTGAAATGCCATTGTATTCCTTTATCACTCAGAAAACCTTGGATTTGGTTTTGTGCCTTGAGTTCATTTATATTTTATATGGACTCCTTTAATGTGTTATTGGCCCCAATAAAATTTATGCTGTTTTCGCTGTAGATATCTTGACATATACCTCAACAAGAGATGAATCTCCATAAGGCTGACAAAAAACCATCTTAGGTGAGGTTGGCGACTAATTCTAAGTGTATGGCTTTGACGTCAAGACATACAAATACAGCGACATACGCCTTTACTGACGTTCGGTCGCGGAATTTCTTTTCCTTCAATAAAAATGGTCCGCAATAATCAACACCAATTTGATTAAGCGTCTTTGCAATATTTACACGAGCATGATTTAAATAGTAGCTTATGATTTTGTATTCCAGGCTACACCTGTCAATGATCCAATATTTACGACGTATGGTATACATAGTATGGTGAACGCCAGAACGCAAGTCTTGTGAGAATATATAGTGAAAAGATTGGTTACATGGTTGTTTTTTGGTAATATGATAGGGTGCTTAACATCATAAGGCAAATTAGAAAGGTTCAGATGCCCCTCGACACTCATTATGCCTTCTCTGTCCAAGAAAGTATACAGTTTGAGCAAGTTTGATCCAACAGTCCGCTGTGGATCTCCGGATTGTAGGTTTTTAATATCTTCAGGGGAGGATTGAAGTTGTATGCATTAGATTACGCGACTTTCTACCAGACGTAATTTATTCACGGTTGAATATTTGGGTAGAAATGTTCGCCTCGTGAAACGAAAACAATACAATAATGCACGTATCATTCTTTCAAAGGTAGAACATCTCAATAATATGGTGAATGGTGTTCCAACCGTCATAGCTAAACACAACGGTTTTCGTCGCTCGGGTAATTCAAAAGATCCCCTTCCTTCACGTAAATGACTTGGCCACAGGGCTATGGGTTCAGACAACCAAACATGTCCATTTACCAATAATGTTGAGGTTTGGAAGTCTATGGGTGATACTCCTCTCGATACAAGGTCTGCGGGATTGTCGTGTTTCGATACATGTCGTCAATATTTCCGCTACTCTGTGGGCGACAAAGGTTTTCAACTATTGCGGGTAAGTTTGGATCCAATATAATACAATGGAAGAGTCGGTCCAAAGTTTTCATCTCTTCCTGGAGAGCATTCTTCACGATCTTCATTAATGTAGTCAATAGCTAAGCTCCACAAAGTTCTAAACTCAGTATTGTTACGGTTTTGATAGGCGGGAAATGGGATTTGACACATAATAATTGTGTTCTGATATTATCCTTTACGTCAACAGTACGTAAATAAATACAGGCTCCATACGCCTTCTCACTTGCATCGGAATATCCATGTAATTACATTTCCTTTACATCCGGAGTAACAATAGTGCGTGGAAATGATATCAAATCAAGAGCTGGTAGTTGATCATAATAACTTTCCCATTCACTATGTAGATTGTTAGGTAAAGACTCGTCCCAGTCAAGCTTATAATTCCAAAGGTTTTGCAAAATGATCTTGACCTGTATAATAACAGGTGCTACTCATCTTAGTGGATCAAATATTTTGGCTACCTCATACAAAATGCTTCTTTGGTAATCCTTTGCAATAGAATAGGATTCACGGTATATGTAATGGTGTCGGAAAGAGAATCCCAATGTATGCCTAATGTCTTCAAAGTAGCCGAGGATTAACATCTTCCACAGGTATGTCTTCCAATATGGAGGGACCGTTGGAAGCCCATTGTCGCATTGTTAGCCCCGCAGTCGCTAGAATCCCTATCATTTGTTTAATTATTTCCTTTGCTGTAGATTTGTCCTTTGCCCCACTGAGAAAGTCATCAACATATTAACGATACCAGAAGACATTAAGAATAGGATCAGATTTTTTGGTCTATACTAGATCAACTACAGTTGAAATTCGAACAAAAATTGTTGATATACTACATTTATGCATAGCTAAAAATATAAGATTGTTCGACTATCCAATGTAAATTTGTGTGTTACAATTGTTTGTTTTCATTTTGTTGAATAGTGTTGTTGATTTTCACCAAGTAATGGATCAGTGTATTCAAAATTCTACAAATCAGCTAGTTTATTTACTTAACTCCCTTCAAAGTTGTCAGTTAGCTCACCAAAAATCTCAATTGAGAGAGATATTGAGAGCAAGTGGCCAAGAAAATCTTCAGATTACGTGTGGGGTCGTTCCTCATACATGTGAGCGTTATTTCAGAATGTCAAATTGTAAAATGTAGGTTCTTGATTTTACAGAAGCTGAATAATAATCAACGTAAACTGATAATTAGTGAGTTTTAATGGTTCTATTAACCATTCTTTTGATGACTTTCAATTTGAGCTTTTATATCAGAAGTAAATATGCAACAAATACAGGAAGCATTCAAAATATGTAAAAATATACCTAGAACTATTTTGCAGTTACTTTCTCGTTTTTTATTGAATTCATTCACAATTTCATAGAAATATATTTCTGAAATTTGCTCCAAATTTTTCAATCCATTTCTTCATTTCAGTTTGAGGAATCCAGATTCATAGGTCGATTAAAAAATTCTGTGAGCTGAAGATGTACAGATGTACAGAGATGAGAGCAGATTATTTTGAAACTGTTGAATTTTAGAATCATACACCAATACTATTTTGAAATGTTTGCAATACCATTTTTTTCAGTTGTTCCAAGTATACTTGAACCCGTGGTGGGATGGATAGATAACTTTAACGGGCCATTTGGATTGAATGTCGCAGGAGCTAAAGGTAAGAAGATCAGAAAATTGTGAGGTGACTTATTGCTTATCACTAAATTATCGAAACTCTCGGAAATATCGAATAAACTTCAACTTAAAAAAATTGCTTTTATATTTCGAAGTTGAGGATACTCCAAGTCAGATGACATCCTGTATAAAAATCAAATGAACGTATTCTGTTAGTCCAATGACAGTTACTAGATTTACAATATCTCTGCTGATAAAGAAGATACAGCAGAAATACAATTTCGAAATTTTCAGTTTTTTTATACAGTATCATCCCCAGAGTATGCACCATATGGAAACCTTATTTATTAAGGGTTTTTCGACAGGAAGTTATTCTTGATAAAAGTTTGTGCATTCCCTGAAACTGAACATGCACCAATAAAATACAGTAAATTACACGTAATATACGAGGAGAAAAGTTGTTCAGCATTGAAAAATACATCTGGATTTGAAGTCATGGCCATCCAAGTGAAGTTTTATTTTTTTACACATTTTTTTAAATGGGGGACTACGAAAAAAATTGCTCAAACGATAAATAGACAGCATCCTGTATAAGACGGTTTATTTTTGAAGCCTGTTATTTCACGAATCACACAACTATGGTGTTAACCACGGTCAATTTTTTTGAAGAGTAAAATAATTTTCAAAGTTTTTGGTGCAAAGTTATTTTTATTTTTTGTTAACACCAGAAATTACTCAGAATTATACAAGAACTCAATATTCAATAATATCACATCACATCACGCATATCATATCACATCAATAAAATGGGTATTTCGAAACAAACTGGAGATTATTTTGGAGAATTTTTTTGGGCAAGAAAATCTCCAAAAATTCAATGAGTTTGTTCCGAAATAACTATTTTATTTTGCTGTTTTGTGATTTAATGTTATTGAATGTTAAGTTCTTGTTACAATACAGTATAATTTTGAGTAATTTTCGGTGTTAACAAAAAATTAAAATTACTTTGCACCAAAAACTTTGAAAATAATTTTACTTTTCAAAAAATTGACCGTGGTTAACAGCATAGTTGTGTAATTCTTAATATTACAGGCTTTCAAAATGAACCGTCGTATACAGGATGCTGTCTATCGTTTTACCAAATGGATGAAAAAATAAAACTTCGCTTAGATGACCATGACTCCAAATCTATATGTATTTTTTAATGCTGGACAACTTTTTTAAATAACATTTTCCGAGATTTTTCAAAATAAGAGTAGTTTACTCCTGTCTCAAAATCAAATATTTGATGGAGAACCGTTTACCTCAATTTACATTCGAATATAACTCAGGTCAAAAATTTAAGAATTTTGTAATTGACTCATTACAAATATTGATGAATTATTTAAAAAACTATACGTATTTCAATAAAAATCACTGAGAATAAGAATCAAATAATTGGTGATGATTTATATTTTTCAAAATGATATCACCAGTTGAAGGCACCAAATCATATCGAAACCGTTTCTGTTTGCGCAAGTCCGGTTCATTTTTCCATTTTAGAGAATTCTCTCCTTATTGAATGAATAAGTACAGACATCGTGGCGATCGATGGCCTTGAATAATTTACATTTACAATCCCCATGCATTTACTTGAATAGGCATCGATCCCTACAAAGTGATAATCACACTGTTCGTTATAATTCGATGTATGCGTCAGTAGCCTTCGGCAACCATTACCGGAGGTCATAATTGTATTCGGCATTGTGGAATGAAATATATCTAGAATTATTAGAAAACGTATGTTTGAATAATAATAATGAGTTTTTTGACAAAAAATAACCTTACCTATATGAAAAATTGTCCTGGTGTATGACACCTTCCATATAATGAGTGAAACAACTTGACCTTATTTCCACTAGGACTCGAATATACTCACAGTTCTGCATTGTTAAGTTTGAAGAACACAATACTGCGAACATTTTTGCCCATCTCATAAATCTCATCTAGCCTTCCCTACTGTTGTTTATGAATGTAGAGTGGAATATCCAAACAGCAGCGCTTCTAGAAATCCTTAACTGAGCCATTTCTTGACTGATCCACATAGTTTTCATCAAGTGATATCAGCATGTATTGTGACATGCCTTTTCATTTGACCCCCATTGCACAATTTCCACAAACCAATGTGAGCAAGTATATTCGACCCTATACTGCAACCTGCGAGAGTTAAGGTTGGGACTGTTTCACACTTGTACAAACTCGGCGAAATAAGTACGAATCCGATTAGCTTATTTAGTGAGTGATCTTACAGATCAGATGGCAAGAGTGAAACTGTGCTGAACTCTGAACCAAAGTGAGTAAGTACATTCGACCCTATACTGCAACTTGCGAGGGTTTAGATTGGGATTGTTTCACAATTGTACAAACTCGACTGAATAGGAACGAATCCCTTGGCTTATTTAGTGAATGATCTTTCAGATCAGATGACGAGAGTGAAACTGTGCTAAACTCTGAACCTCACTGAATAAGTATATTCGACCGTATACTGCAACCTGCGAGAGTATAGGTTGGGATTGTTTCACACCTGTACAAACTTGGCCAAATAGGAACGAATCCCATTAGCTCATTTGGTGAGTGATCTTCCAGATCAAATGGCAAGAGTGAATATGTGCTGAACTCTGAACCAAAGTGAGTATGTATATTCGACCCTATACTGCAACCTGCGAGAGTTCAGCTTGGGATTGTTTCACACGTGAACAAACTCAGCCAAATAAGAACGAATCCGATTAGCTTATTCAGTGAATGATCTTTCAGATCAGATGGCGAGAGTGAAACTGTGCTGAACTACAAACCAATGTGAGGAAGTGAATTCAACCCTATACTGCAACCTGCAGGAGTTTAGGTTGGGATTGTTTCACACCTGTACAAACTCGGCCAAATAAGAACGAATCCCATTAGCTCATTTGGTGAGTGATCTTTCAGATCAAATGGCAAAAGTGAATATGTGCTGAACTCTGAACCAAAGTGAGTAAGTATATTCGACCCTATACTGCAACCTGCAGGAGTTTGGGTTGGGATTGTTTCACACCTGTACAAATTCGGCCAAATAAGAACGAATCCGATTAGCTTATTTGGTGAGTGATATTTTCGATCAGATGGCAAGATTGAAACTGTGCTGAACTCTGAACCAAAGTGGGTAAGTACATTCAACTCTTTACTCCAACCTGCGAGAGTTTAGCTTGGGATTGTTTCACACTTGTACAAACTCGGCCAAATAAGTACGAATTCTATCAGCTTATTTGGTGAGTGATCTTTCAGATCAGATGGCAAGAGTGAAACTGTGCTGAACTCTGAACCTAAGTGAATAAGTATTCCACCGTATACTGGAACCTGCGAGAGTTTAGGTTGGGATTGTTTCACACCTGTACTAACTCAGTCAAATAAGTACGAATCCGATTAGCTCATTTGGTGAATGATCTTTCAGATCAGATCTCACACCTGTACAAACTCAGCCAAATAAGAACGAATTCCATTAGCTCATTTGGTGAGTGATCTTTCAGATCAGATGGCAAGAGTGAAACTGTACTTAACTCTGAAAAACAGCCGACACACAGTGTGTGCTCTACAGTTTTATCATCTTCTTAACAGAGCCGTCTTCAGACAGCCCATGTCTCTTCAAATGATGATTCAGACAACATTTCCTGTAAGTAGGACTGTTCTACAAGATAGGCCAACCCAGCTGTAATCGGAAAAATGAAACTGAAGCTAGGGTCCGATGAAAACGCTTAGTAAGTGTATTCGACTCTATACTTCAACCTGCGAGAGTTTCGGTTGCGATTGTTTCACACCTGTACAAACTCGGCCAAATAAGAACGACTTCCATTAGATTAATTGGTGAGTGATCTTTCAGATCAGATGGCAAAATTGAAACTGTGATAAACTCTGAACCAAAGTGAGTAAGTACATTCGACCCTATACTCCAACCTGCGAGAGTTTAGGTTGGGAGTGTTTCACACCTGTAAAAACTCGGCTAAATAGGAAAGAATCTCATTAGTTTCTGGAAAAGAAAGTTTTTGTTTTTCTACTACTCCATCTTGATACAAAAAAAAGGATGAGGAAATCTTCCAAAGAAAGGAGGGAAGTAATCAATTTGAAAATGAATGACTCTATACACGGATGTGTAGATCATACAAAGAAGTGACTTTCAGACACAAACTGAAAGAAAGTCCTCCTGAAACAGCTACTTTCATATGAACATTGAATTACACGAAAGAAAAAAATTCTTTCGA
>WOGO01000904.1:0-20281 GCA_015342085.1 Leptinotarsa defecta | reverse complement strand
GTGAAACAAAGAGGCTATTGAATGTTCGCCTTGCCGAGCACAAGAAACACACACAGCGAGGGGAAACCAGCAAATCAGGAATAGCAGACCATGTTTGGACCCATCCACACAACATCGAGTGGTCCCAAGCTGAGATCTTACACAGAGAGGAACGTTGGTTTAGGAAAAAATTCAAGGAAGCCGCATACGTATTCAGCCAAGCCAGCGTAGAAATGCCCAACATATGGAAACCCATTATCAAGCGAAAAATGGCCAAACCCTGCCAAACGGTCATCTCCCACTGAACCAGTGGAGCGGAAAAAAATGGAAAGCGGGGATAAGTGAAAGTACTCGAACAACCCATAAATAGTCATCTCTCGGAGGAATCAGTCCAGTCATCACCCGAAGACGATTGTGGATATTAACAACCAAAACGTCATGAACTAACTTGGCTTGAAATCTCTCAACTTTTTTATTTTTAATTTTTATTTTCATTTTGTATTTTATTATTTCAATTTTTGCTCAATTATTTTATTTCACTATTATTTCATTTAGTCTTTTTTTTGCTCAATATAATTGTTATTTACAACTATTCATTTCTGATACTTCTTTTTTAGTTGTTTCAGGGATTTCAAATCATTTTGTATATTAGACAATGGAAGTCCGAACTAGTGAAATTCTTCGTAGCATTCGTAGCAAGAACACATCTGATATTTTCTTCTTTGACATCTGTCGAAAAGGTTTGGAAAGAAAATAATTCAGAGAGAGAAAATTGCGTGACATGTTTAATTTTCTCCAATTCCGAAAACGAAGGCAGATTTGTGGCAGGGAAGTTTTAATAAAATTCCCAGTTTCTTTATAGGCTATCAGCTTACATATCAGATAGTTACAGATCATTTTTCTTAGAAAAATATATTGAATACACAGTAACTTATCGGGATGAATTAGAAGTTTTCCGTTTCTACACTTATTTCCCATTCATTTTTTTTTAGATTATGAAAAGCCAAAATTCTGTTTATTCCACTTTTCTCCTACATATGCCTATTCAAGGTTTGTAGGAGCTAAGCATATTTTATTCTCTTACTATTGGCTTTTTTTATTATCTGTTTTACTGTAAATATGTGGTCATGCGTACTCCTTCCCTTTCTGAAACTACTTCTTCTAGTGTGTTCTACTATTCGTAAAATTTTTTCAAATATAATTTCTTCCAGTACTTTTATAGCTTCACAAAGCAACTTTTTTTTTGTAATTATTACAGTTTTTCTGCCTACAACACACAAACTATACAACACAATATTCCAGATTACGTAGTATATTCCGAAAAGTAATTATGTTCCTGTTTCTCCCAATTCTTCAATAATTTCTGTTATTTTATCATAGCCTGGTACTTTTCCAATCTCCAACAACAACAATCTTATAATTTCTTCTTTCAATTTTCATACGCACCCAATTGTGCACGATATTTTTTGTCCGGTGTTCCCAGGTGTAATTTTCATTGATGTATGCTGTAGAGAGTATAGTGTCCCTATAAGTGTGATATCACATAAACAATACGGTACATTTAAGTATACTAAAACTGATTTTTTTAAATCTAGCAAAGTTAATTGAAATTAGGAGAAATCAATACGGAATATTGGATGTTGCTACGTATATCCCTAACCCACTTAGGTTGAGAAAAATGTTCGACAGCAGAATTGAAAAATATCACTTGAAGAAAAACGGTTGAGTTGAAAACAAATGTACACCGTAGAAAAAAAAATAGTAGAACGAAAAACTACTCCAGTGTTGTAAACTCTAATTTTGAAAAATATCCTTTAGATAACTTAAATTTATGAAGTGGTTTGATGATACGAGACTACTGTTGAATATGAAAAATATTTGGCATATATCCGCAACACACTTACATCTCGAACGGTCTCACTGACAGTTTGTCGAAATTCCTCTCGAAACAAAAAAAAATCGAAATTGTTCGAAAACTATACTTGTGATGCACTGTTTGGAAAATTTGATGTAGTAATGAATATTACTGGAGTTTTATCCCAACACGAAACTGTTATTTTAACACCTTGACACGTGTTTCGATCACAAAGTGATCATCTTCAAGAGGAACATTAAACTAAATATACATACAATGTTATTCTTATTTATATCATAAATACCTCTGCTAGGTACCTGGACTTGCCTAAATTCAATTGAAATCTATAGTAGAAAAATATTATATATTAAAATTTTACCAAAAATGACCGTATCAATTAATTTCAATTTCAGATCATTATTTTTTTCTTTATAAATTGGCGTTATTGAATTTCTATTTATTTGACATAATAAAGGAAACTGTAGTTGAATGTAGTTGAATAATGTCCAACAACGGAGCACTTACTCACTCACATATTTTGGTCATGGCATTTTCATTGTCTCATTTATTTTCACTCTTCCAACCTATTTTAGACAATTGGAGTTCAGATATTAACATTGGCAGATAGGGTAATACTTTGATATTCATCAAAGTTGCATTAATGCCACATGGTGATTTAAATCTTTTCCTCACATTCATGATGATACTGTACATTTGTACATGATGATACTGTACATTTGCACAGTGATCAATCAAAATAGTCCCGTCCAGGAATTTCATTTGAAATTTCATTAATTTCGATCGAAAATTGTGTGTATCTCAAGTTTGTATTGTTGTAAATCATGCCCGAAAGAAAATAACGCCGGCCGTCACTGGTAGCCATAAACCAATGGTGACGTAACTAAGAGCGTGCGAATGTACGATGATTTCCCGCCACTCGAGAAGCGGCGAGAATAATACTACCGACTTCGACAGAACTTCAATGAAATTTCTATGGCATTCGATTACGATATTTGAACGCTAGTTGCGAGCATTTCGACACAGTTCAAGTGGAAGGTACAGTGCGATACGCGAAGTGATCTAGTAAGGTGATAGACATTCAAATAATAGTTAAATTTTCAGTTGAAGTGTTTGTTGTATTTAAAGTGAAATAAAGTTAAGTTTGATTATTCAGTGTAGTCAGTTATTGGTGAACCCACGAGGAAAACATAACAGTATTAGAAAAATATCCATTCATTCGAATCTTGTCGCCACAGGCGATCACCTTATTCCACAAACATCTCCAATACGGTCCAACAAGCAGAAAGAGGTTAGTAAAGATATCCGTTGAATAAACAAACACAATGAATGAAGACGGTATCAGTAAATTTGAAATTCCGATGTCAACATAATAAATATCATAGCAATGCCCAGCATATAAATATTGTACGGCAAATAAAAGGAGGAATATAAGGGAATACATACTTAGTTCCGACGTTATATTTCAAGAAACAGAAATAACCCGGGGAGACTTATCGATACAAAATGAGTTTCAGCGAATATTCAACACAAAATGGTAAACACGGCGGAAGTTTCGAATGCAAATATCTTATAACTTGGCGAAACACAAACAACAAGGAAATGGAAATAAAATAGTCCGGGGGTTAAAGTGTGCCCATCTAAAAGTATAAGCTTTACTGGTCCATCTTGCAGATTGAGCTTGTGGTATTTCAATGAATACACTCCCTTGATGAGTACGCTAGGAAAAGCTTCGAATATTCTTCATAACATGCACACCTCCTGGAAGTCTATGACCGAATTGTGAAAGTTTTGGAAGTTAGAAACGGGCAGCAAAATCTAAAACAGGTGTATGAAACCCAATAGAAAAGCCAAACCCAGAAAGCTGAGCAGTAATTTTAAGACGATGTATAACATCACATTGATCTTGTTTGAGCACTCCAGGACATTGTTCAACAGATCGACGAGCAGGTTTAGGTGGATTGAGAAACACCAAGATGTAAAGACGACACTAGAATTCGAGGTTGCCAATTATGTTTTAAAGAGCTTTGGACCCAAGCTGGAATAGGTCAAATTCATCATTCGATACTTGTTTCTATATCCGCAATAAGCAAGCAACGCTCTTCCAAAAATAAACTCGAACAACACAATATTGAAACTTTGGATGAGTTGGTCACATTCGAAAACATTGCAGTTCAGAAGTCCAGAATATGTCATAAACTAAAAGGAACCAAGAAATGTATGCTGAATCCAAATATGTCAGTCTTGATAGGAAATACAACGATCGCTTCACAAGAAAGAACTTTAGAGGACCTCCAGCACTCAAAAAAAGAAAAGTAAAAATCAATTGGCAGGAGGTATGATACTAAGATTCGAATATCTAAGCTGAATAATAAAGCAATAAAGTTGCGACCTACAGTAAAGATCAATGTAGACACGTCATTCGAAACACAATGGTAGGACTGGAATCCGAAGAATCTGATTTGTCGATTATAGATGAAATGAAAATGAGTCAGAAAAACGACACACTCGCGAGAGAGTGGAGTTGTTCAGGAATACTGACTAAGTTAGATACCCTATGTTTTCGTACGGACCTATTATATCGCAAATGAAAAAGCATACGTGGTGTATCAGTTGATCATAATTAAAACACATTTCAATAATGTGTTTCAACAGATTCAGCGGTCTACTTTGGAATGAAGAGGGCTCTGGCTAGAATATGATAACGCTTATGCACCGACTGCCATTGAAATGTACAAGGATGGTAGGGAAAATGGGATCTACGCTCGTCAAAGAAAGGTTCCAAAACCAGAAATAATGATGACGCAAAACCCATCCAGGCTACCATCTCGAATAGTTAGGGTCGTCATACTATGATGCAGTTTCGAAATAAATTTTTGTAAGCACGCAGGTAGAATTGATCAGTTGTGAACTATATTATGATAGAGACTTCTGAGTGTTGACATGAGGAAACGAAAAAGATATGGGGTAAATTGATTTTTTTATATAAATAGTAGTTGGACCGACACAGACCGTACTGGCACTAAATGCACCATTAACGTGAATGAATTTCAAATAATATACAAATCATTAGCACGACATGCGACGAATTGATAAATATACTTTGTTTGAATATGAGAGTGAGGAAAAAAGAGCTAGACGTTGCACCTTTTACGAAATTGTCACTGCTGTCACTTTAGAAAAAAGTGATTTATCGACTTCCTTTTATGCCGACATGACGAAAGAAGAGTGGTTTATTTTTAAAACTATTAAAATATATGTAGTTGCTTTTAATAAACACACTTGTTAATAACACGTTTTCCTCGAACGACTTAATTCTGCAGTAATTAGAATGCGATCACGCACTTTTCCTCAAACACTGATATTTATGAGAAACGGCACTGGAGGTACATTTTTGATTACTTTAACTAATAAATCTAATCACACTACCGTAGTGTGGTTACTTCATGTAGGTATACAATTAATCAAAAATTATACATTAGAACTGAATTCATAACATTTAAAATGAGGTTCACATAAAATATCAGAGGCATACAAGGTGGTTCATTGATTTCAAAAGCAATAACTGTCAAATTTTTGACAACTGAAACAAAAAGAAAAATTCGAACAAATACAGGTTGGGATAAACTAAACAGTAAATATAAATATATTTATCCTGATTTCAAATTCATTGAAAGTAATTAGTTACATCAAGTCATAGGATATATTAGCGATGTTAAACACAATCTTGAATTATTTTCGAATTATTTTTATTTTTCAGTTTATGTTGCTATCAAAGCATGTTATTTTAGCTTTTCAAAACTATTATTTATTGTCTAAACCCTTTCAACTCGGTGAATATTCTCCAGTGTGAATTGGTTCATCTTTATCTTCACCATTTTTATGATAAGAAGGGGATATGCCGTCGCTGGTGTGGCTTTCATAGCTCCCGTTATTAGCTAATGAGCAAATCGTTGTAATCTGCCTATTAGTGATTGTTTGGTTCATTTTTGGTCATGAAACGAATGTTGTATATGTTACCACGGGTTCAACAACCATTGTGTACACCAAATAGTGGTTTCACTTTTTCCCAACATCAGTACTCTTTATATCCTTTTTAAATGTTGTATCATTTCTAGATATACAACATCCATCGACAATTGCATCTCTTCCTAGTTTCTGATGTTCTAGTTTATCTTGGTCCTCTTAGTGAATGCAAAAGAGTTATCGATTTGGGTGGGCCCAAGTATGTCCTTCTTTCTCGATTCATCTTGTCTTAATGTTCAGTGCCGTCTACAAGCATTTTCTCACTTCACTTTCACACATATGTGCTCTGGACTAATATTTTTGGTCACCTCGTTGAATTTAGGGGTTTTCTAATCCGGCCAACTTGCCAATTTCCTCTATATCCATCCAGAGTCAAGTGTCATTATTGTCTGAAATTTATCTTTACTTTTTTACAATGTCTTGCTCAAAAATATCATTCTTCATTCATCCTGGTAGGTTAGTAAGGACTTTATTTTCCAGAATGAAGATTGATATCATGCCGTTAAAAACTTTTACGATCAGTAGCTCCACTCTGATAAAAAAAAGTGTGTGTACTTATGTACGCACGTAAGAAGTTATAATTTTTTTTTTAATTCTTGCTATGATATATTTGATTATTCGTTTGAGTTTATTCATTAATTCCAAATATTTATTAAAATTTATTTTTATACTATGGTCATGTTGCACTGTGTAACAGACAACCTGACGATAAATTTCTTTATTAAAAATTTTAATTTAAGAATGAATACTTTAAGAAAGAAACATTCAATTTAATTTATTTAAGAAAAAACTGCAAATTCGCTGTCGTTCATTTTAATAAGGAAATCAACAGTAAATAATATCAGTGGAAACAAAATCAACGGAAACATGTGTTGTGGATTCAAGAACACCTAAAAATGAATTTAAGGGGTTATATTTTCAGGAGTGATTAATTTTTGGGAAAGAAAGTTTTTGGCTTTCTACTACTTCTTGTTTTTTGTATCAAGATGGAGTAGTAGAAAGCCAAAAACTTTCTTTCCCAAAACTCAATAAATAATCTGCATACAGTTGCCAGTTCTTACGCAAACATACGTAGATGTCTTTACTTTTACTCTGTTGGTAACTTTTTTGATGAACTGAAATCTTGACTAGCTAACTTTAGAGACTTCCTCTCAGATCGCAACAGAGAATGGTTGTGAAAATAACGACCGTCTTCAAAGATGGTACGTGGATGTCGTGATTGGAGTGGAGTCCAAAAGTGACTTTTTTTCAAAATGGAGTCAAGTTCGAATAAATATTGAAATGAAAAACATTTTGAGAGGACTAGTGGCCCCCTACGCCATTAACCAGGCTGAATGTCGACGGATTCGACGAGGTCGTCAGGACGATAATTAATAGATGTGTTATTTGTGAAAGTGATATTAAGTGGACTGGCGGCACCCTAATAAAAAAATTAGGTGTTTTTATAAAAGAAAAAGTGAATGAGAAAACTTAGGGTGTCAGCATTGCCTTGAGCAAGACAGCTGCGTCCCCGTACGAAACTTCTGTTCACTATGGACAGAAGAAGTTTGGCCAAATGTGCGCGATTGAGAAGCAACGACCATATGAATTGGAGAAGAAGAAGGAGCTAACTTCCGGGTGTCGGTTGTTCGTGACGGTGTGCACGCACATCGTAAAATTTCACTCTCATAATTCTTCCCTGGCGGTCGGTTCGACGTGGGTGCTTTGTTCACTCACTCGAATTGACTGCTGTGTTGGTCGGTGGTTCAAGCCCTAGTATAAACGATCTATTGCCACTTGCTATCGTCCAACCCTTGTTAGGAATCACACGTTAAACGGTAAGACCTCGTTAATCCTTAGCTCGCACAAGTTTCGACTTCTGAGGGTTGTCGTTCGTAGAGGTGCGACAGCTGGTTAACGGAAAAATAGATTATAAACAGATTTTTTTTATTATTTCAAGTAGGTATAGAATGTGAAGGAGTACGTCTTTACGAGATATTGAACATAAACCTATATGGACCACCTTGTTTTCTCTAAGGCGAAGTTATTAAATATTCCAACTCAAGTGCGTATTCCATATCAGCCCATCTTTATATGCATATATACAAACTATATCAAACAAATCGTATCAACCCAACACACGCATACGTTGTTGAATTAATATCGTAATACCATACCAACTATACCTGATTAAAATCGTTTGCAAGAACTGAACAATGATTGAGATTTGCTGTGTTTAATACAAAAAGCCTCAACAGGAGAATTTCCTGTAAAACATAGCACTAGTAGTTTAAAAGATTCGATATCATACTAAAAGAAATTATTCATTTGAAATTTAGTATCTGCATAGATTAAGATGAGAAATATTCTCAAATGAACTAGGGAATCAATATACCTCAGAAATGATCACGAACTTATTATTAGGTAAAATTCTAGGTTCACATGTATGCAGTGCAGTGCTTCAAAAGTTACACGTAAGAAGTACGGAAAATAGGCTGAACTGACGTGCCATTAATAATTGTCCAATGCATTCTGGTTATAATTCAAACATTAATAAACTTGCTAGACAAATTTTGAACTGTTAACTTGAGATTTTCTGGAAACTTTCAGGTAATCTCCTACCCAGACAACAAGATGACAGCATAATTTTGTTATTTCAATCTGCCGTAGAACTATCTCATCAGTGACTAACTAAACAACCCTAGGTAGAAAGACGCGGTACGAAAACGCCATATCTTCGACAAAGACAGAAACCCCTCCTGTCTTTCTCTGCAGTTTCTACTGCAAGCAACGAAACAGCGTTGCCTGGTATAAAATCATGACTAAGGACTTTGATATCATCTAGTTGCATCGAATATTTGAAATGCTTCAACAGTTTAACCGACTCTCAGTATGATTTCAGCAAGCAGATATGCATACCTCAGCAACTTTTGATGCTTTCTAAAGCTCAGATCAGACCTTCTTTGGAATATTGTTCTTATGTGTGGAGCTCTACCCCCAAACATACCATGAAGTTGCTGGATTCCATCCAGAAAAGAGCCATCCGCATGATTGGAGACGCGAACATCACTTGCATCCATGATGATCTGGAGGTTGAGGTTAAATTCAGTACACCTCAAACTTCACTGTTCAAGAACTCTTTCATTTGAAGAACTGCGTTTATGTGGAATAAACTTCCTGAGGACGTTTCCTAGCGATTCAAATCTAATGTGAATCACCCATGCTTAGGATAATACAAAAAAAACAAGCGGAGGTATAAGAACTTTCACGGCCGTCTTCTATTACGGCAGACATTATCAGTAGTATGTGCGTTGACTGCAAGGACGAAGGGTATATCTCGAACTCACAACAACGACTATCTGACTGACTGCAAGTGAGTTAGAATAAAGAATAATAATGAGCCACTTCATCAAACTCTATCGAAATGTTTCTTGGAAATGGAAAAGTGAGCAGGAAAATTATTTTTACAAAACTGAAACAACCACTGTCTTCCAACATATAATATGATAAAAAAAACACCAATTAACTTTTTTCCACTTTGTATGGTTTAATCACCCCGAAGCAAACGATAATGAGAATCCAGTAGCATTTCATCGTCATAAAAAAATAATCGCAATAACTGGATGAAAAAGATGTCGTTTTCACTACCGTCATAATTGAGGAATTTCAAAAATTCAACTATAGCATTCATGGCTGATCTGTTGCGATGAGAAATAATCATGAACCCCTAGTAAGGAACATACGTGGAAATGAACCCCTTCCAGATATTTTGTCTTTTAAAAGGATTCGTTGAAATCATACTTTGTAGTTTATGTAATTCGTACTCTGATATCTAGTTGATTTCTACCAAAAAGCATATAGATCTAGGCCTTTACAGTCCTAGAAGTACGCATGTTGGAAAACTATACCGAAAGCTCAACAAGAAGCTGCAACATCAACAAAAGCTGTTGATCTATCCAAAGCAAGTTAGTAGATGGTGAAAGGTTGGCCAAAAAAAATTGCAACAGCGTCAGTGTATGTTTGTGTATGTACACATATTATAGCTACCATAAGCCAATCGTTACCTTTGTAGGATTCAATAATGATACTAATAATGTATATACACAAAATACCTATCATCATTTTTAACACACGTTGAATACAATAAATGAATATTAAGTGTGTGCTGAATGTCTGTCTAACGAGAGAGGGGAAGCCTGCCTTCTGCTGACGTATGCGTGAGAGAAAGGGAAGCCACCAGGCAGACTGGCAACGCGTTAGGCAACGAAGCGGTTTACCGCCCCATAAGAAGTTATCACTTCGAAAAATAACGATTTTATGAGTAGGACTGAATAACGCACTAGATAACGTCTAACTTGTTACAGTTACAGGTGATATGATAAATTATTTGGTCAATATAATGAACATTGTAGGTTTTTGATGAAGGCATTTCTTCTGAGAGTTTACAGATTTCTTGTTTATCAGAAACACATCAGTACATGTTTGTTTTCATCTCACGAAAGTCACGAGTCATCTCGTATATAGCTACCATTTAAGAAATCCTATTCTCAAAAATATCTTCCGGAAAATGAATTCCAACGAGCAGCAGCCGAAAAACGAAACGAAATCTCAAATATGGCGAATATACATGTCCTCATGAAATACGTGCGTAAGTCACGAATGCATATTTGAATTCGTAAAAGGTAAAATTTGCATAAAATGCGCCACGCTACTCTGGATTTATGATATTAGTAAAAATGTATCGTGTTGGTATTCACATACTGACACACTGATACTAATATTTGAAGCAATTTGTTGCTCGAAATACGTGTGTATTTTGTGTATAGCCTGATGGCAGAAATGAAAAAATATTGGGCTTCTAGTGATGTCTCATCGATCAGCTGTGATGTGTCCAGATAGATAGACGATTACGTTGATGACTACGAAGTGAAAATATTTATTTAATTATGGTATGAGGTAACGAGAGAGAATTTCGCATGACTCATAATACGCTAAATTACTCAATAAGTGCAATCGGAGGATATTTTATGCAACCTGCTTTTTCTATGAAATATAAGAGTGTGAATGCCCTTATGTTAGTTAACTTAACCATTTGGTCTTTCACGCCATATAATTCAAATGAATAGCTTATCAGTAATCGCGAGAAAGCAAACTCAAGCGGCCTGACAAATAGATACAAGATTGTATTTCTATTCTGTGTTGACTTTGAATATACTTTTGCTCGACTGAATTTCATCCGAAGTCATTATTACCAGTTACTAAATGGAGTACTCGGCTTCGCTCAGGCAGTTTATAAGATTGTCTGGTAGTTGGAATAAAAAGATAAAATTCAAAATATGAGAGGTCGACGGATCCTGGGTATCTTCTTAATGGACAATCTGATGTGGCACTATGACAGGAAAAAAATATAGACATATATGTTCCTGAAAAATGAATATACAGTGCATTCCACTTAAAATGAGCTACCCTGAATAACTTTTGGTACAATGATTTGCAGGAAAAATAAAAACACGTCAACAATAGTATACAGGGGACACATTTTGACAAATCCACATTTGATCTAAGTTTCCCTATCACAACCCCAGAGTATGTCACCAATTTTTATAAATGGATCAACTGTTTTGAATTATCAGATGTTTCATGATGAACAGATTTCATCAAAGTAGAATACATTATGGTCTGGAGTTTATAATTTGTAAGCTGAGACTCGTTTGAGTTGAAAACGAGCCACCCTGAATGAACTTCTGTACAATCTGTTACCTAGGTTTCATAGGTGTTTTTATGAAGCATACTTCAAAAAAGTCTTATTTTGCCTGGTTAAGTTTGAATTCGCTATTCTTTCAATTTTGTATTCGTCTCATTCTACAAGAAATATTACCTACCAGGTGAAGTTACAATTGGTGTTTCTGTTTTTGTGAATTTTTGAGAAGCAAAGGTTCATACGCTTCGAGAACGGATTAAGATAGTGAGTTTGTAGTACCAGAATGGAAATAGTGCTACAGCTGCTACCCGTATATTCAATGATAATCATCCAGGAAGAAATGTACGACACAAATACGTTTCGGAATTATCGAACAAATGTATGGAAACTGGATCTGTAAACAATAAAAAGCATAACCGTTCATGAAAAATTAGTAGTCTCTCGAGAATCAGGAATCAGTCGTACAAATGTTTTCAGGATCTTTCATAAGTACAAATTTCATCCATATAAGATAAGACTAGTTCATGAAAATGATTTCGATAGACGTATCAAGTTTTGTGAAAGTCTCACTGAACTGATCAACTTGCATCAGAAAAATTTGTATCTGTTTAAAAAAAAATCTGTTTTTTCGTTAATCAGCTGTCGCCCCTATACGAACGACAACTCTCAGAAGTAGAGAAACTTGTGCGAGCTAAGGACTAACGAGATCTTACCTTTTAACGTGTGATCCCTAACACGGTATTTCGGATGAATATACATTTATATCGAATGGAGAGGTAAATCGGCAAAATTATCGATATTGAAGTGATGCGAATCCTCATTTATAGTAATACCGTACGTCAATATGGCAATAGAGGAATATATAAATTTATACGAAAATGAAATAGTTTTTCAGCAGGATGGTGCACCTTCTCATTATGCAGCTCCAGTGCGACAATTTTTTAAATATTCATTTTCCTGGTCGCTGGATTGGCGGAAGAGGTTCTACAGTATGGCCACCAAGGTCTCCGGATCTCACTCTTGTGAATTCTTTCTATGGGGTTATTTGAAGTCCAAAGTGTATGAGACAGAATCAACAACATTAGAAGATTTGAGAGGGAATATCATAAGGCATTGCAGAGAAATAACTCCCGAGATTCTCAACCATGTGAGGGCGGCAATGGAAGCTCGTTTGTACCATCGTATAGAAGTTGGTGGAAACGTTTTTGAAAATTCACTATAGAAAATTTTTTTCTTCTCATTGTCCAGTCATCAGATTTTAATTCAAGAATTAATAAACAATTTCTTTATCTGATTTATTGCTTCCATATTTGTCCCTAGAACGAATATTTTAAAATGTGGCCTCCTGTATAATTGTTGACCTATTTTTTTATTTTTTCTGTAAATCATTGCTTCAAAAGTTATTCAGGGTAGTTCGTTTTCAACTCAAATAATTTGTAGCTCCCGAACCATAAGCTTCAGACCATATGTTTTATACTTTGTTGAAATCTGCTCATAATGGAGCATCTGATAATGCGAAACAATACAAGGTGATCCATTTAAAAAAAATTGGTGACAAATCGTTCCATTATTAGGTGGGATTTTCATTTGAAAAAACTATCCCCGTAGAAAACATACTAGTATCACCAAAGACCATGCTAGAGTGAGCTTGAGAGCTCCAAAAGTCTCAGAACTTGTGATTTGAGAAATTATACGAGCCCTACGGCCAGATAAAAGAGTCAACTGGATACCAATAGTACGAATAAAACGAGTATTGAAGTTGAAACAATATTCAGAGTCGTTTTCATTTATATCCTGTTTTGGAGGCACAAACGTAATCAATTTTTTTAAACCGTTTGTATTTCAAGATACACTTTACAACTGATGTGAAAAATGCTGCCTTGAAACCTTTCATTTTGTGTTCAGCTGTCAATTTGTGTTTTGATATTATTAATTCCATATCACCATTCTTATGTGAAAATTGAGTACCAACAGATTGTTTCAAATTACCAGAAAATCTAAAACAAAATTTGATATCTATAGGATCAGAAATCCTGTCAAAAAATGTGTTACTATGTTGGCTATCACGTTTATGCTAGAGATAAAAGAGGTCTCACCTCTCAACGTGCGATTCCTAGCATGGAATTATTCATATACAAAAATAGTATACTTTGTCTGGACGCGCCTTCAGTTAGCGTCTTCAAATGACGTAATCAGTTTTAGTAATCTCCTGATGACACTAATTTGGGTAATTAAACTACAAAAAGAGTTCTAGTTCTGGTATCAAATAAGTAGTGCTATTGTTGGAAGAAAGTTCAATATAATAATAATAATAATGATAACACTAATCAGGGTAAAATAAAAATAAGTAAAACTAACAGGCTACATGATTGTTCTGAATAAAATATTGTGGAGTAAAGTGCAAGCACTTGTTTTTCATAAACAAATTACAGGTACATAACGGCATAATAACATAGATATGAAAATAATATGATAATAAAGGAAATTTGAAAAATATGAAAATGCAATGAGAAAAATTGAAGATACGAATCGGAAAAAATAAAAATGTAAAAAATCATGTGTATATGTAAAATGTAAAAACAGATATAGTAATGCTAAAATGCTAAAATGATATAAAATCCAATTGTATACTACTAATATAATACATGATATAAAATAGAATACAATGAAACACAATGACATACAGTTAAATACAATAGAATACAATAGACCAAAAATTTTTTTTTCTTATTCCAATCAACCATTCAATTCTATCATGGTAATAAAATATGAACTACCTAGTAGTCTGCATTAAAAAATTTTTCTGATGCAATTTAAATGTTCTTTTGCTGAGAAGAAATTTTATTCTTTCAGGAATGGAGTTATACATTTTTGTGCGGTAAAGTTGAATCCATGATGTAATATGGAATACACAGTAATAATGATGTAAAAATATATTAATTTGAGACATTAGGAGTAGAGTTATTTTCTTCTGAAAATATGAAGTTGGTAATTTCCACTCAATAGGCGGCTAGCGAGTGAATCATATTATTGGAATACTTTGGAATTGGTTAAATTTAAAATTTCATCCATCTCTTTCTGAAAATATGAATTGGTCAAATTCAATGTTTTCCGAAATCCATTCACAACTTGATTCGCAAGTCATTTATATTGATAGAGAGACTATTGCTTTTTTCTGTTTCTGAAAACATGAAGTTACCTGAATATTTCAGTTCTGGTAAGATTTACTTTTTTCCAAAATTCATATGCAACTTCTTGCAAATAAATATCATCTACCGATATGGGATGCCGTTTATAGTGTTCTTCACTCTCTGAAAATATGGAGTTAGCTTGATATTTGAAAGTTGAAAGTGATGAATTTTAGAAAATCTATCTAAAGCTCTATCTTTCGGCGACTTGTGAGTCATACATGTCGATATGAAGTGCTGTTTCTGAAAATATAAAGTTGATTCAATATTTTTGGAGTTGATCAAATTCAATTTTTTCATACGTTTATCTGCAACTCTACCTCTTAAACGGCTTGAGTCATTCATATTGATAGAGGCTTCTCTTTATGATGTTCTCTCATTTTCTGAAAATTATAAGTGGCCGTTATTAAACCATCCATAAATAATCGAATGTCAGAGAAACTGTTACCAAATTCAGTTTTTCGAATGGATCAAAAAAAACCGCTATGAATTAGCTTTTTTGCCACCAATCTGATTCATTAGCACAATTCTTCAATAAGTAAGTTCTGGAACGTCAATTTTTGAACGCGATAAAATTGTTATTTCCTTTTGAAAATCTTCAATAATATCAATGATTATTAGTTGTTATTTTTGAAGTTCATAATAGTACAATAGACAAAATTACTGCACAATATTTATAATCCAGAATGACGACTGATGAATTCTTCAATTTCTTTTGGGTTTTCATATTGCTTTCCCATGTCTTTTTACGTGCAAGAAAAACCATATCTATATCAAAATATAAGAATTCTTTCCCATAACAGTTCGAGTTGGCAAAAAATGGAACACCCAAAAGAAGAGCAAACTAGTTAACAGTTGTTATGGATTAAGGCCCCTGGCATGAATAGAAAACACATTTCGTGTCGTATAAATTGAACAATTCATTCTTAACACATCAAAGCAGTGTCAGATTGTTTGCCAAAATAAATAAATCTCGATACGACACAAAGAAATAATTGAACAGTTGTATGTTTTACGAGAGAAAAGAATTCATAATAACCAGCTATATATTTGTTACGTGACTTATTGACGTGTTCTTACTTTCAATCAGAGTGATTTGAAGGGGACCCATGAACGACGTAATCTTTGTAAATCATCCCGTTTGTTCAGATAGTTTGCATGTTTTTCAATTTGGATAGTTTCACGGAGAGTTTTTTTCGGTGGCAATAGTTTTGGTGTTTCCGAAGCTTATTTGATGTCCTGTTTCATGATAATATTAAAAAGAGACCCTTTTCAGAATCCGGCTCACTTTGTCGGTAACTCCATGAATATAAGAAAGAAAAGCTTTTGGGTGGTCCGTCTTGTCATCGGGTTGTTAAGAATGTGTCGTACGGTTTTGCTGAAGTTGGTGGATTTTTGGATTTAAGATTCGGGAAAGTCGTAGCGTGGGACTCACCATTGACGTAGCGATAAGTATGGATTGGTTTTTTGGTAAACAGTGTGTGAGAAAGAATCATTGGATTTTATGATGAGAACATCCAGGAATGGAAGTGAGTTGTTATTTTCGACTTTCATTGTGAATTTCAGGTCGGAATGTGAAGAGTTGATTTGGTTTAGGAATTTACGGGCACTTTGGAATCCATGAGGCCATATAATAATGACGTCATCTACGAATCGATGCCAATATGTAGATTTGAGGTCAGACATGTTAATGGCTCTGGCTTCAAAGTCTTCCATGTGAATGTTTGCAAAGATTGGAGAGAGTGGGAAACCCATGATAAGGTAGAGAGTGTCTTAGAGATAAAGTTTCGGATTGTGGGATGTTCATGAAAATGGATACTAGGTCAACGCTGACAAGGATGTCTATTTGTTGGATATTGAAGGATTTCAATGATGTGATAAGTGCAATGTACCTCTACATGAAAGACTTCAAAAATAAATATTTTGCAGAGAAATATATAGATAATTAATAATATGAGGAAAGTAGACTCCTGTCCGTGATCCATCGTGGTTGAAGGTGATTCTGTGGAGAAGTCTGAATCCTCGAAACCAGTTCAGAAAATGGTGAAGGTCGATAGTGATCCATTCAACCTTAGTTTAAATTGCTCGTCATTATAAATTACACCGAAGTCGCCTAGAATAAGGAATTTAATATAAGACATCGAAACGATAATAAGCGAATAGGAAAGTGATCTACTGAAGTAATCGCCATAGTTCAGTCTGGAGTGTTATTGAAGTATGAGAACAATAATTGAAATTAGGTTTTCTGTAGTAGTAAAAAAAATGTTGATTGATAACTCTTTTAAATGAGCCATAAACTTAACAACACCTTTTCAATACAGAAATGAAGAATGAGAATTGAGGTTCGGACTCAAGAGAAGATGAAAATGAAAGTGAATTCATGTGAAATGAAATAATATAATAACAGTGAAATATTTTTTTATTGAACGAAAGTAATATTTTGTGGAGGAAAATCAGTTTTTTATCGACTTTTTTGGGAATTTTCACCTGCCACAATCTGGAAAAAAAATGAAAATTTTAACGGACAACTTTATATAAGGGTAGAAAGGGCAAACTTTCTAGTTTACCTCGATAAGTTACTGCGTAAAATCAATTTCACAATTTTTCACAATTAAAAATGTTTCTCAGTAACTTGTCGTATTTAACAATTCTGCCTATCAAAAATTGTTTTTGATAGGCAAACTTTTTTATTGCAGATAAATTCTTGTAAAATGTAATTTTTTCACATTCTGTGTCGAAGATAATGTACTGACAGAAGTTGATGTTGATTACTGTAAATAACTGCACCTTCTACGCGTAAATACAGTCGCTTTGTTATCAGTGATATAAAAAATCATGAAGAAAGCCGTGTCCCACAGGCGACCTTCTATAGTATGTCACCCATATTTGGAATAACGCAATCGAGAAACATGGAGAGTCAAGAGCTGTTGCGATTGATATTTCTAAGGCCTTCGACCGTGTGTGGCATGAAGGTTTGCTGGTCAAACTTCGATGTTATAGCTTGTCGGATCTTTCTTGTGTTTGGCTCTGCAGCTTCCTGAAAGAACGTTCCCTGCAAGTGATACGTCTCGAATACTTTTACCATCAACGCTGGTATTCCATAGGGATCCATATTGTCTCCAACCCTCTTTTCATTGTATATCAACAACTTATTGGGTTGCATATCTTAGTGATTTCGAGTTGGGGTGAAAGTAACCAGGTTCAATTCAATGCTACAAAAACCCAGGCATCGGTTTTGTCCAAAAAGATAAATATTTTAGAACCAGATATAATAATGTCAGGATAGACAATTCCGCTTTCTACTTCGATAAGTTTATTGAGGATTAAATGAACACCAATATGTCTTGGCAAAATTATGTCGCTGGAATTGCAAAGGCTGCTTTTTGAAAGCTTGGAACATTGTTCCGAACACACCTCATCAACTTTTAATGCTCTATAAAGCTCATATCAGACCTTCTTTGGAGTATTGTTCTCATGTATGGAACTCTGCCGCTAAGCATAACCTGAAGCTGCTGGATCACAGAAAAAAGCCATTCGCACGATTAGAGACACGAATATCACTTGCAATTTTGATAGTCTGGAACATCGAAGAGAGGTTGGAGATTCGCCTCACTTCTATAGATACTTTCACGAAAAGTTTTCAAGTGACTTGGCACATTTCATTCCACCAGATTCTACTCGAACTTCACTGTTTGAGAACATTTTTATTTGAAGGACTATACGTTTAGGTGAAATAAACTTCCAGAGAACGTTTTTCCAAGTGAATTTATTCTCCAGCGATTCCAATCAAACGAGAATCACTATTTTCGCACAGGCACCACTCTGTAGGGCTTGTGTTTGTCCTTAAAAATGCAACTCAGCCTGCTAATGGTTTAACACTAATTCGCTTTAAATCCTGTAGAATTTCAACGTGCTTGTTCATTCATTCAGAACCAAAAAAGCAATTCAGTATATAATTTTTTTTAAACTGATCCTATGAAACGTTTATATCACAGTATATCCCAATCTTTTTCAGTTGTGAACAGTATATTGTATTGCATGTACGTAACTTCTTTATTTTCAATAGAATTATTTTCTTTTCATTGTGAAAAAGATTATTTCTTCATCAGATGCTGAAGCCATCAATAATAATAATAGGTACATCAGTGTCCTCCGCTAGAATTTTACATCATGAAAGTTGCTAACCAGAAGATCTAGAACTGATTGTATAAATACATGATCCACATTTATTTCTGATTGACTCATTATCATTTTCTGCTATCTCCTCTAAAATAATTCTAATGAACCTATTTTTATATTCGTTGTTTCTTACAAATTTATGAAAAATGTATTCCAAGGTACGTGTTCTATAAAAAAACGATTTGAGTATAATTTCCCTATCTAAAATTTCTCACAGTCGTTTCATTTTTATTATCATACATATTGTTTGGAAAATATAAATAATTCTGTACCCGCTTCGAAGGTTTCCGATTTTAAATGATATAATTTTTTCAAATATATTAAAATCGGAGGACTTCCAATAAAAAGACCGTTAATTCGACCAGCTCTTTCGAAATATATTCTCTTAGATTGAAAATTATTATTAAAAATTATTTAAAAAGTTTTTGAAACTCTACTTTTATTATTATCCATCACAATTTGGAAAAAAATATTATGTTAGATACAAACGAACAGCTCTGGTGTTGGTGTAATAATACGAAAGGCAAGTGCGACACCGATGAAAATAACATTAAGACTCTATTTATGTTTGAATATAGTGCACCTTTATATAATTGTCAGGAGTGACAGTCGAGTGTTTGTTTCAGATTGTTGGCAAAGCAATGCAATGTACTAGTACATACGGGGTATATCACAACAACTTTGACTAAAAACGAGATTCCATTCTAACGAGTTCGATTTTTTCATTGATCAATTAATCTTTTTCAATTGATCGAACAGAAAAAAAGGCTCCCATTAGTATTCAGTATTCACTGAAATTTAGGTACCAAATTTTGGATGATCCATGTTTTATCTGCCATATTTACAGTACACGCAAAGTTTATTTATACTTATTTTTCTGATGAATATTGATGAATATTTCTCCAGCAGTTATCAATTGAATTGCTTTATGATCATAAACTCGATTTTATCAGAAAATATAACAGTTGAATAGAGAGCGCTCAAGAAGTTTAGCATCGGAGTGATGGGGGAAAAATTCACCTAGATATACACAGTAAAAATGAAAATCTCAAAGTGAAGAACATTATTTCGATTTAAAGAAATCTTGCTCTCCTATATTCATGAAGAAATATTTTTTTAAACTGAGAAACATATTCTCTCAAGTTGAATTTGTATCATTATTTACAAAGGGACTGAATAAACGCTTCTTTTAAGTAAAACAAAATAATATTTCACCAAGATTGTGCATACATTTCAATAGAAATAATCACATTAGCTCAAAAGGAGTAAGTATGCATTCTTTAGTCTGAGCAAAATTAATCTCGAAGCAAAACTGTTTTGGGTTATGAAAGAATGATATGTTTACTTGAAACATTA
>WOGO01000903.1:0-20286 GCA_015342085.1 Leptinotarsa defecta | reverse complement strand
TATTGTCCATAGACAAGTATTTCAGAAACTTTTTTTGTACGCTCTCGATTGATGTTTTCTGATAGTCGTAAACTGGATTCCATAGCACAAAGCCATACTCTAACTTAGATCTGGCATACGCAAAATATAGCAATTTTAAGGTGGCAATACTTTTGAAGTTTTTGGCATTTCTGTGAATGAATCCAAGCATCCTATTTGCATCAGCAGTTATATTCCTTATATGTGTTGTAAATGTTGATTTACTGTCATATGTTATAGCAAGATGTTTTATTTCATGTAAGCGGTTGATTGTAGTATTGTTGATTGAATAATCGTTTTTGTTGTAAATGATATTATTTTACATTTGAATACGTTCAGTTGTAGACGATTATTATCACACCAAAGTTTGATTACATCTAATTCATGTTGTACACGTTGGTAGTCAGTAATGTCGTCGATTTTATAATAAAGTTTTAGGTCGTCTGCAAATAGTAGGCTAGGAATATTTATAGAGGTTGTCAAATCATCAATAAAAATTAAAAGTAAAAGAAGTCCAAGATTAGAACCTTGTGGTACCCCAGATGTAACTACGTACTGAGCCGATTTGAAAGATTGATATTCGAAGAATTGTTTTCTGTTAAAGTTGAAAGTCTAAATGAACAACATCAATTTGTTTTTGCTTGTCCAGTTACGTAGAGATATTGATTTAAACATGCAAGATTTGTCATACATGATCTTTGTTGTACGAAACCGTGCTGAGTAGGAGAAATAACTTTTTGAATATGAGAATACGTAACATTTTGCACACATATCTCGACGAGTTCAGAAAATTTACATAACATTGAAACTGCCCTGTTGTTTGTGATATTGCTAGAGTCACCTTTTTTTAATATCGGACAAATTCGAGCCGTTTTCCACTGTTCAGGGAAGACACAAGTTGTTAAAATTAAGTTGAGTATGCCTATTAGAGGTATAGAGAGAACGTCGATACAGTCCTTTATCACAAGACTAGGAACATTGTCAACGCCTGCGGTGAGTTTATTTCTTAATTTTTTTGAAGCAGTACCAATATTGATTTTAGGGAAGGAAAACTAGTCGCATATATCAATGCAATCAATTGCATATATCAATGTGGTCCATATCAGCACACAAAAAACAAACTATCATTTCTCGTGGAAGCCAATATCCCAACGCCATCCAACGCCAAAAGACTTGGCTTGAAATCTTTTAATTTTATTTCTTGTTAATTGTTCAATTTTCAATTCTTGGGGCAATTACACTAATAACTTTCAAGGCTCAGAGTTAGTTATGTTCGTTAATATAGAATCGGAAGATTCACTAATCTGAACGAAATTTTTTTATGTGCTGAACGATTCGACTTCAGATGAACTGATCTGAAAGATGTGCTTCGCGAAACAAATTTAAAACATGCGATGTTTTGCACAGGAAAAGAAGTTTTTAAAGGAAGTGAAAGAGAGCTCTCTGACTGTAAAATATGTATATTTCGTAAAAAATCCAACAAGTAGAATTGGAGTTTCCTGTTCATTAAAAAATGCAAATTTCCGCAGTATCGAGAGGTTATTTTATTTGCAGGTTTTCCATACAGCGGGGTATAAAATATTTTGTATGGGGGATGATGGTTTCAACACGAAATTATTCTGTTTATGATCAACATGATTTGTAATCATTAAATATTTTAATCTTCAATGCAGGTTTTAAATTTGATCCCCGATGAATTATTCATATTTTTAATAGTGGTTGGATATGATACGAACAGGAAATAGACAGAAGTGACAGAAAAGAGTGAATGAGAAGTTTTTGTTTTCGTGCGTAGAAAATCTTCGGAATCCTAAGGATGTGATTAATAATCTGTTTGAAAATTCAATTAATTGAATAGTGAAATCACCTTAAATTCAAAATAGTTATTTTTCATAAGAGCATCATATGAAATTTTGACTTTTCAATATTCTGGGGTGATTCTTACTCACCTATAGGAAGTGAGTGTTACAAGTTCGGATTTTTCTGTAAAAGATTTGACAGAATGGAAATCTACGGAAGAACTAATGAAAAGAAAATGAGTGGGACATTGATATCATTGAAAATACTCAAAATTTCCAGAATGAAATATTCGAAAAAGTTTGTTGAAATGTAAATTATGTCAAGAAGTGAGTGAATGGAATGTTAATGAGACACAAAAAATAAAAGAGGAATAAAAATAAAATAATCAGATATGCCGATGGTAAAATGGAAAAATGTAAAAAATAAGAATATTCCAAACCAATTTATTTCTCGATGTTTTATTACTAGTATTCTTCTGATGATAATTGCACTATTTCCTATTCATAGGCCACTTTACCGCTTTCAACTCTTTTCTCTATTTTCTCTTGATTTATGGTTCAGTGAAACATAAACTGTTTTTTAGATTAATTAGTGCTATAAATATCCACACTGACTTGGTTGAATGCTTACTTGGTCAACATATACTCATTTTATTTTGAACTTCCACTTGACCCATCCTTAGTCGTAGTAGATGGTGCACGTGCTCCGCAGTTCCTGATTTACCAATTTCTTCGCGCTGTTCTAAGAAGTATTTTCTTCCATTTCACTTCTTTCATCGATTACATTGTGTAGGAATCCTGTGAATGACATTGGATTCGATTCCATCACGAATATTCGGAATACAAACGAAATAAAAAAATTTTGTTATGTTGTTTTGTTTTTTTTTTTGTGTAATTCAATAATTATATGATAATAGCTGTTTCGTGGGGTCATTTCCATCCAATTTGTGTCTGAAAGTTAACTCTTTGCATGATCTACAAATCTTTGTATAGAGTTACCTTCTTGAAATTGATTGATACCTTGTTTTCTTTAAAAGATTTTCACAATTTTTCGTATGAAGAAAGAAAAGTAGATAGCCAAATTTGGATTTATCCAGTTGACTAGTTTAGTGTTAGGAATCACACGTTGAAAGGTGAGACTTTGTTAGTTCTTTTCTCGCACAAGTTTCTCAACTTCTGAGAGTTGTCGTTCGTATGGGGGCGACAGCTGATTAACGGAAAACAGATTTTAAACAGAGTTTTTTAAACAGTGCTCCAATAATTTTCCTAAAAAAAGTGTGGTAAGGTAACAGGATCAATTTTTTGCTCAAAAAAACAACGGTTTTCGTGCCGAAGTTTCGAATTTGATTAAATTATTTTTCAAGGCTCTGAAACAATTAATTTTCATAAAGATACCTTTCACATAACTTATTCGATTATTATCGTTTCAATTTCACAAGAAATAATGAGTTCTTGATTAAATTAGTCACCGAAAAGTAATTGTTTCATGTTGATAATATCAATATTTTAAAAACCATTAGACACATTAAATATATATTTGAAAAAATTTAAAAAACATTGCAAATAACAAAAATTTTCGAGACAACACTAACACAAAACGACATGAAACAAAGGAATAGCCTTATCTGTGATTCTGATACGGTGGTATCTGTTTTTTATTCAATGGCAGAAAGGAAAAGAATTAAGAAAGAGTGAATTATTTTGGTATTTCACTTATCAAATTGAAATATGCAGTATTAACGCCAACGACATCTCTTCTAGTATTGATACTATCGCACTTGAGAATATGTATCATTGCGCTCAAAAGTCTTTTGGATAAATATGGTTGAACATCTATAATAGTTGGATGATCAAAAATAAAAATGTGTCCATATTCTTTTTCATGCTCAACGAGAGCTGTGGTGTTTTTTATATTCATTTTCTTAGAGTTCCCCATGTGTTCTGAAACTCGTGTTTTAATATACCGTCCGGTTTGATCAACATAGCATTTGTGACAGCTTCCACAGTTCAATTTGTACACTATATTGGATGGTATTTCTTGTGATGTTTTTGTTTTTTGTTTCAAGAGAAACTGCTTTCCAACTGTATTTTCAGTTGAAAAGGTAACTTCGATTTGTTCGGTACTGAGCAGCATTCCGAGTGTATCAGATAAATTTTCTACAAATGGAATTTTGTTTTATTTGGGTTTCACCCCTGTATTTTGAAACATAGTCTGGATGATGTTTTCAAAATGCTCATTGTGTGTCAGTATAATGAAATAAAAAACAATTGCTGAGTCAATTCAACAGATGAAACATTTCTTCGGGGTTTCATTGTGTAAAAATATGAAGGCTATACCATCCTAGCTATAAATCTTTACATCCGTCACTGACCACAACCCATTACACCAACCCTGATCGAACCAATCAAACTTTCTTCCGCCCATTCGTCGGGTCGACAACAGATCTCGACAATCCCGACTCGAACTCATTCCGTTTATCGCGGGCAATTTCACTGGGAATAACTCACACTACTGCCCTCGACCCGAGCGAACAAAAACCTTCAAAAGTCCATCTCGACATGAAAGCCTTCAGTTGGAGAGAGCGACGGTCGAAACGTCAAATTAATTCAAATGCTGCCATCTTAACCAAACCTAATTCGATTAGGACCGGGGAAATTCCCACAACAATCACTGCGGCGGTCGGCGTACACTACTTGATAAATGGAAACTGTTTTTAGTTGAATGATAATGAACAGGTTGGTAGGCGCCCCGAAATACATTTGCGAACGCGCTTAATTAACTGACAGAATGGAAATTGAGGTTAGGAAGGCGAATGACCAGGAGGTTGTTACTGGATACTGGCTCGAGTGATACTTACTTGTAACAACATAGATACGGTGTAAATTCTATTCTTTCACTCTCATCGCGGCTTTTTTTATACTTTCTGTTTACTGAAAAGTGGAATTGGAACCTATTGAGAACAGAGGGTTTTTCCGTAGTTCTTCTGAATTCCCAAAGAAATCACTCTTCTCCAAACTCTGAGCTCACTTCTAATTACAAACCCACCATTGCTCTTTCTAAACACACCTGTCACCAACACATTCAGTTCCAATATGCGTGCTCAGATGCTCAGATATCTAGTTAACAAAGAGTCCAAATATACCAAGTCTTCTTTATACTGGGTTTGTTCCAGAACCTCTGACCTTTCTTTCTCCATATCTCACTTTTCCAATTATCTGTTGCTTTCAGAAAGACACATAGATGGAGCTGCTATACTTACGGAGACCGGAGGCATAAAGTCATCTATTTATTCAAAGTCTATGTCTCCAAAGTAAACAACTACCATCAGTCCCTTAATGATTGCAGAATTTTAATCGCAATTGCTAACGGTATGAAGTTCAGATAGATCTGGTCATCTCATATAGGTTTTATCATCGATACTGTTAGAGAACAGAGTGGCTGCTACAAGTATGCTTGCTGTTGAGATCCTACAGTATTCTTTCGTGGTAGTAAAGTAGACTGCGAAGAACCTGTATGAATTATACGTAGAGACACGAAAATAATGCCCATTCATTAGTGTATTATGTTTGGTCCGTTCCTCGAGTATGCATTCACAGACAACTGGGAGGTTGTGGAGTTTTGAGTTTTAAATGTAATGTTGAAATGGAAAACTAAATCTTCAAAAGATACTTACATATGGGAAATAAGGGTTTTGAATTTTAACTTCTCCAAAAATTTGAGAATTTTCGAAACAAAGGAAGAAAGTAATTGATTTAAAAAAATTGATTCCATACGAAGATGTGTAGATCATGCAAAACTTCTACATCAACGTCCCTGTCGAAGAAGCACTTCAAATCATACAGAAAAAGCTATTCGAAGATGGGGACCTGAAAGATAGAACAAACTTACCGATACAAGTAATCATGGAATCCCTAGGATGCTGTGTACGAAACTGCTATTTCCAACTGAACCACGAATTCTTTACGCAAGATGACTGCCAATAGGATTGCCATAGGATTCACAGGTTGTAGCCAACATATATATGAAGTGGTTTGAAACTCTGGCCATTGAAGAAACCCACAAGAAGCCCCGAGTGTGGGGCTTCTTGTGGAATATGGAACCATGGGAATGCACAACTATACACCTTTCTGAAACACGTCAACAACGTGAGTCACAACGTGAGTCGTTCCATCATTTCCACAAGGGAAGAGGAAGTCCACAACGAATTGCATTCATAGACGTATTGATGAAGATGACCGATACTGAATGGGAAACATTTGTTTACCGAGGAATCATCAAGACTATACTAGACCGTGCTTTCGGGCTCTGTAATACAAAGGAAGGTCCCGAAAAGGAACTGAGCATCATCGAAAATGACCTTCAGGGAAATGGTTAATCCAAAGTGATGTTAGAACAGGCTTTAGCTAGAATACAGCTAGAGCTCCTTAAGAAAGAGAAGCCGCCACAACCAGTACTTGTACTTCCCTACATTAGGGCATTGTCGGAAAAAATAAGAAGGATTGGTTTCAAGTATAACATCATAACCTGCTTCAGATCTGGGAACACTATCCGTAGCCGAATACATACATTGGTGAAACTAAGAGGCTATTGAAATTTCGCATTGCCGAGCACAAGAAACACATACAGCGAGGAGAAACCAGCAAATCAGGAATAGCAGAGCATGTTTGGACTGATCAACATAACATCAAGTGGCCTCAAGCTTACATAATTCACAATAAGGAACACTGGTTTAGGAGAAAATTCAAAGAAGCCACATATATGTTGTCCAACAACGCATTGAGCCAAGCTAGCGTAGAGATACGCAACTTATGGAAACCTATAATCGAACGGAACACGACCAACTCCCGCTAAACGGTCAGTTCCCGCTGAAACCATGAAGCGGTGAGAGATAAGAGGGGATAGGTGAAAGCACTCGAATGACCAATAAATAGTCAGATCTCGGAGGAATAAGTCTAGTTATCGACCGAAGACGATTGTGGATACTAACAATCGAAACGTAGTGAAGTAACTTGACTTGAAATCTTTTAATTTTTAATTCTCATTTCTTGTTGATGATTTTTAATTTTCATCCCGTGTTATTAGTTCAATTTTTTTATTATTGCTCGTATTTTATTTCATCGTATCTATTTTTTAGATTCTTTCAGGGATTTCAAATCATTTTATATCATATTGGATAATGGAAGTCCAAACTTGTTGGATGAAAAAGCAATTTCTGCCATTTGTTAGGTTAGATTAGTATCTCTTGTACTGAGTAACCTTTCAATGAAAGCATTTATTATTGTTATTAATGAAATGCATCCAAATTATATTTCAGCGTTCATATAAAAGTATTATTTTCGTGTAATTCAATATTTACATGAAAGTATTTGTTTCGATGGGGCTCTTTCATCCAGTTTTTGTCTAAAAGTTACTTCTTTGCACGATACACACATCTTTGTTATTTTTTTTCAAATTAATTGCTTTCTTCCTTCGTTTGAAAGATTTACACATTTGATGTTGAAAAATGTAAAAATAGAAAGAAAACATTTTTCTCTCCCAAAAATGTATTCCTCCTTATATTACAACTTTCGAAATACGAAAGTACTAAATGGAAGAAGAAGTAGTGTGAGAACAAAATGTAAACTATTCATTTGTAATGAAACCCGTAAGTATACATCGTCCATATCTTCATGAACTTTGGTATGCAGTTGAAATATGTATTTTTTCAATGAATGATAATTCACTTTTCCATTCCCGGAATTGAATATCAGGCTCTTCTTTGAAAGAGATTTTTACATATATATTATGTATGTACATGATTGCACCTGTTTGAGTTATGACCTACTATATATCCTGAATAAAACGAATTAACTTCAGATACACGTAAATACTATAAATTCAACGAATAAGAAGTACAGAAAAAAATAACTTCTAGTTGAAACTTTGAATCGTTCAATTCATCTGTGTTTGTGTTCCTGAAAAAATATTAATTGATATTTCGAGTGAATTCTGAATGTTATATGCACATAATAATACATATACACACAATTAAATATTATAACTCAATATTTCAGTCTGAACTTTCGAAGATTCATAAAGATAATATAATGATAATGTACATAATCAAGTTCGAATATTTGGAGTTTAACACATATTCATTGTTTCATGAGCCAGTCCTAATTTGTTTGAAGGTGGTTGACAATGTTCCGTGGTGTATTTCATCAGTTTGGACTTCTATTGTCTAACATAATATAAATTGATTTCAAATACCTGAAAGAATCTGTGAAAAATCAAAAAGGGTAACCGAATAAATAAAAGTTTCATTAAACAAAAAACTGAAATTCAAAAGAAATAAGATACAAGCAACAACCAAAAAAAAAAAAGAAAAAAATTCGGTTATCGGTTATCACCTGAAGACGATTGTGGATTCTAACAATCGAAACGTCGTGACGTAACTTGGTTTGGAATCTTTTAATTTTTGATTTTCATTTTTTGTTTATACTATTCATGAATTTTCAATTTTTAGCCTATATCAATATTTCAATGTTTTATTATTCTTTTTCTGGTTGATGCTTGAATGTTATTTCTTTTTAATTCAGTTTTTCGTTAAATAAAATTGTAATTTTTTCGGTTATTTTTTTTAATTTTTTACAGATTCTTTCAGAGATTTCAAATCAATTTATATTATATAAGACAATGGAAGTCCGAACTGATAAATCAAAATATATAACATAATTGATAAGTAAAAAGTAGTTACCCACTAAAATGAAAGGAAAAAATCCTCTGCATTGACCAATCACATATTTTATGTCAAATCAATATACTTCAACCCTACAAAATCTTTATCATAATAACTAGTAACAAAAGTACAAAATCATCTTTTGAATCAGAAATAACATACCTATACTTTTAATAGAATATAAGTGACTGTCAAAAATATCTTTCCACCTGGTAATTAGTGAAAAGGTGATTAATATTGACACTACGTCTAGGTACTTAACGGCAAACAAAGAACATGTCTTTTGATTTTGAAATGAGTATAACTGATTTTTGAAATTGCTTTACAGATTGAATGTGAAACGTAAACTTTGGAAATAGTGGATAGGTTCCAGTATTATAGCACCAATCAAAACAATGAAGAGTGCACATGTTTACTTGGTTAAATTTGTTCGATTGGTGAAAGTTTGTAAATGAATGTTCTTCCACTAATAACCTTTTGATCAAGAGTTGATATTGATTTTAAAAAATGTTGCGATAGGTCCATATAAAGAAAATCCGATGCATATAGTATGTTACTCATCTGAATCCATTAGATCTTCTATTAAGTACAACAATTCAACACAAGTGTGCAGAAATTCACAGTTCTGTTTTTCTGATATTTTATTGTATAGTTCCAGAAACGCGATTGGATGGGATCTGGAATGAGATTTATTAGGTAGTTTCAAAAGTTTTGTCGTTTCCATGAGTCTACTTCAAACTGTAGATACTTATTCAATTCATTCGAAATAACCGCTTATTGAATCAGTACACTTCTGCAAATGTAACACATGTCAATTAATTCCATCAGCATGAAAATTGTGTGTTCGTAACTCGATGAAGTTGACGAAGGCCGGTTTTGCGTGGTCCTGATTGGCGACGATTTTATCGGTAGAAAAATCATCGAAGTGATTGAAAAGATTGTCGATAAGTGAGGGATCTGGGGAGTATGGTTCCCCCTTCAGAGGGTGACTTGTCCTACGTGCGGACGGTCACTGCCGTGGAGCAAAATCTGACCTCTTGTGTCGACCAGCGCCGGCTGTTGCTGATGCAATTATCCGTATATTTCGTCAATTTTTGCGAATTAGGACTCTGCTGTGATGGTTTGGCCAGTTGCAGCGAGATTTAGTGAATCACATCAGCAGCTAACCATGGTACAGAAAAACAGACCTCGAAATGTGACAATTTCTTTCGACGGTTCAAATACGTTTCAAACCATCAGAAACTGTATGGGACTTGACACCCAGTTCTTCCGCCATCCCATGCACTGTTTGTGATGCGTCAGTCTCCACCAGGGTCCTCAAGTCTTCGTTCTGGATTACTGTTGGTCGACTACTTCGGGGCTGAACTCCAATGCTAAAATCTCCAGAACGAAAATTCACTAACCAACGTTGAACATCAATACTAGCTTATGATGCACTGTTTGGAACTTTTGATGTAGTAATGAATATTACTGGAGTTTTTTCCCAACACAAAATCGTTATTTTTAACACCTCGATACGTGTTTCGATCACCTAGTGATCATCTTCAAAGAGGAAGATTAAAACTAGAACCTAATGCGAGCTAACCCTATTTATGCTATATTGGTATCCCAGGTAAACCATCCAGGCGTACCACCCATACAGGTATACCAACCTACAATAATTTTGCCAACCAATATGAAAGATGAACCTGATTCTACTTTGGGTGAGTCTGCACCTTCGTTTACAACAGTAAAATATTGGGTAGTAGAGTTTAAACGAGGCCATACAATTTATTTTTTAATGCTGAACAATTTTTTCAAATAACATTTCCTGAGATTTTTTAAAATGAGAGTACTTTACACTTGTCTCAAAATCAAATATTTGAAGGCTCCTCGTATATTACGTGTGTTTTACTGTATTTTGTTGGTGCATGTTCAGTTTTAGGGGATGTACAAACTTTTATCAAGAGTAAAATTTTGTCGAAAAACCCTCAATGAATAAGTTTCCCATATGGTGCATGCTTTGGGGATGACACTGTATACCAGTAAAATGGATATTCGTTGAGATGGAGTTACAAAGACACATCACAATGAAATGGACAAAACTTTAGAAACAACCTTATATTTCAGGTACCTCAATTGTTCAACAAGACAGGTTCATAACTGACATGGTTTTGTTTTTTCTCATTTATTTTTGAATGGAAAAACGTATCCACCGTGATTTTTCTGAAATTGAATAAAATCATTGGAATTTTGGAATTTTGTCCACCTTATGAACTACAGTATAGCATAACCTTCACCCGTTCCGGTCATTTTTCATCATTTATTCGCAAGTCCATTAAATATAGGTCTGTGATTTATCCACAAACATAAGTCAAAGAAACGGACAGACCCGAACCCGTCAACCGTAACAGATCCTCTCCCTAAGATATTCCCATTCATCCCGAACCTAATGCGAAACGGTCAAATAATGTGGCGGACTTAGATGAATTAAAAATGAACGCCTTCTTCAGTTCGTCACGTATTCTCTGTTATTCATTTGTTCCCATCAATCTTGATTCACGTGAAGGGAAAGTCTGTCTGTAGAGTTAATGTGTTTTCCTAAATCAAATTGAATCGTCGCATTTCGTGACCTTTTGCGAAAAAATTGGTGGAATGGGTTATTGAACTTTTCATTGAAAAGCTCTGTTCAATTTTCGGAAAGGTGATAAATTACATCACCACAGTGATATTATTATGTTAATGTGTTCCATGTTTAGGGATACTGTTACTGATGGTGGGTAATTCCTGGCAACTCAGAAACATGTTCTATTGTACTATCAAGTTCATTCAATAGGTCAATTCAACCTTGAAAGCACTCTAGCTATCACTGAATAAATATATTTTCCTGACCATTCAAATTATGCAAATTACATAAAAAGAAGAAATATCCACTGTCAAAATTGAACATAGAAAAAAAAAAGTTGAAACTCATTGTTGATCAAAATGACCGATTTTGGATAATTTTTGAAATTATGTTTTTAGAAAGTCAAAACAACTACTGCTTCTTTAATATAACCTCTCAGCAACTAAATCAAATTAACGTCAATATAAATCAGCCCAGGAATTGAAACAGTAACATTCTTTCCCCGGTAATTGTTCTGGGACAGAAAATAATAATTACTCAATCTTCATGTGTTAGAAATGACACGTTAAAAAGTAAGACTTCGTTAGTCCTTAGCTCGCGCAAGTTTCTTAACTTCTGAGAGTTGTCGTTCGTATGGCTGATTAACGGAAGAACAGATTTCAAACAGATTTTTTTTCATGTCTTCCTTTCACATCCAATAAAACCACTGGTGAAACGGGTCTTCTTAAAATGACTTCGTTGTCTGATTGAACGACGACTATTCTAATTCAGTTGTCTTCCGAAGGATACAAATTCAAAACTCTACCTTTGAGCCAATGATTTCCTGGACCATTAAGCTCAACTATGTGAACAACATCGTTCTTTCAAATAAATGGTGTTTCTTGTTGCCATTTGCTTCGTTTTGTCAAACATGCAAGGTATTCATGTGCTCACCTCTTCGAAAACATATCTGCTATTTTTTGAGCTGCTTCCCATTTAGTAAGTCGATAGTTTCAACAGGGTTTTACTTCATCGGAAAATTGTATTAGCAATTCTAGTCTTTCCTCTGTCACTCTTCCGAGTAGCATATAAATTATCTGTTGAGGTTGTCCAAATCCATACTTTAGAATGTTAATTATTTTTTCAACATCCTTAGGCTCAATTAGTAGACTTTGAACGATTTTCAAGGCACTGCCTATCAGACACTTTTGCAATTTACAGTAATTTTCTTCCTGAGAAGCATCAAAGACTCTGCAAGAATTGCAATACTGTTGAATGAAATTTGGCTATTCGGTAGGACTGCCACTGAATATTGGCAAATCCTATAATTTCCGATTAGGTATTTGATGATCATTTTCTGTAACAGTTGATCTAAAATATTGATTTTACAGCTCATTTTTTATTTTCACACTTGAAGAGGATCCGTTATCCAGTATCTTCTGCCGTGAATGTTCTCCATTGACCCATTTGTGATGCACTATTTGAGACCTATGGTGTAGTAATGAGTATTACTGGAGTTCTACCCTAACACCAATCAGTTATTTTCAACACTTCGGCATGCGTTCCGGTCACCTAGTGATCATCTTCAAGGACAGTTCAATCTTCCCGCACCAGGAGTAAAGAATATTGAACTGAATATACATACAATGTTTTTCTTATTTATACCATAGATACCTCTGCTAGATACCACCTTAAATATCTGAAATTATTTCACAATGTTGCCTTATCCACTACTATTAAATAAATTCCACAATATGGCCTTATTTAATAGTCATATGAATCTGATAATTGAAATATTATTCCAACAAGCTACATCTAGCGCCAAACGTGATGGCGGCCCGCCCTTTTGGGCACAAACTCCTTCTCCAATGCTGTTGGCGTTTGGCATTGTCTGAATAATTTGTGAAGAAATGCCATCGCCTAACGAAAAACCAGTCACCAAGAGGCAGGCACGTGAAATAATTTTTAGATGTAACAATTATTTTCAAAGGGTTAAATGTGAGTGGGAAACGCTCTAATTCTGTTAGTCATGTCCTAGATATATTCAAGTGCCGGATTATACAAATCAAAAGACATTTTTCAGCTATCTGACAGTTTTTAATTTTTTTTATATACATTCACAAATTATATTATGTCAGTACATATTTCTAAATGCCACTGTTATCCACTATTTTGTAACTGGGTTCATCCTGTAGAATAGTGTATGAAATAAATAAATAAATGAATAAATAAATAAATAAATAAATCAATGAATGAATGAATGAATGAATGAATGAATGAATAAATGAATAAATGAATAAATAAATGAATAAATAAATGAATGTGGAAAATAAAACATCTCTCGCTACAGCTAACATTGGATAAATTCGAAAAATAACTATTTCAACACAAATCTTTATTTTGTATTAGGTATTTCATTAAGAACCATTGAGAGAGTGGTTAAAGAATGGGAGCAATCAATTCCTGTAAATAACGAAGAAGTAAAATTTTCCATACTCCCGAGTACGACTATTCCAGTATAAGACGAGTTATTTACGACTTTGAAAGAAGAAGACTGTCGTATTACGGTAAAAAAAGTTTCTATACAAAATCAAAGACGTTTTGGGAATTGTGGCTTCTGAAACATCTCTTCATATAATTTTAAAGAAAATGGGTTTCAAATGAAGAAAGACTGAAAATAATAGAAACATTTCAATAGAGAAAGTGGACATTAGAGCACTGAGGATCAAGTATTCGACTTGTCTAACTAATCTCAATGAAGTGAAGTCTATGGATGGTTTTGTTGCAAAATATGATGGGCGACTGCTGATTTTTCTGGTCTTTCATATTTTAGGTGTGCTAACTGTTCCTCATATCTTATTTCAATAGATCTTTCAGTCTGTCCATAATATTTTGCATCGCAGTCCCTTACATTTGATTTCGTAAATTTCAGACCCTTCAGAATTTTCGACTTTGTCCTTTGGATTTTATGTAGCGTATGATCTGTTTTAAATATCACCTTCATACCTAGTTTCTTGGAAATCTTTCATATATTGGTGGTATTGGAATGAGATATATTTATCTTGATTTTCGTCTTTTTTAAAAGTCTAGATTTCATTTATTCCTAAACTAAACTTCTTCTTCCTTGAAATATCATCTGCAGTACCCCTCGAGACCCATTTATTATTATCAGGTCTACTCACCCTTCCAACTAACTCAATGCCAAGCATCTTTTTTTATCTGAAGCAGCTCTTGTTTTCACTTCTTCTTTTCAAGGGCGGCAAATTGAAGTTCTGCTTTGTTTTTGACATATTCTGACTTCTGCTACGTTTCTGCTCATCGTCTTCGGCAGTCTGGTTTCAATTCTTTCAGTCATGGAACTATGAGATTTCAGTAGCACTGGACGAGACTTGATTCGAGAAGCTAGTTTGTGACTTTCAGACTTTTTCCTGAACCGTTGACTACGTCGTTAAGAAAGTTTTTCCGACATAACCAAAGATTAGTTTTGTTAGCAGCGAAGGATCATTTGTTAATCAATAATCTTTTCTAAAATTGTATAAAATAATTTTATTAAAACAACGATAAAAATAGAATAAAAACAAAAATAAAAATTAATTGGCGCTCCGGGGCGACTTCATTGATTCCAGTGGATCATTTCCTTTTCCAGCGGCAGAAAAAACCCGGAAAAACCTGCAGCACCACATCATCTGAAGATTTTGATCCAACAATGTCCTCTCTCTTATAAAACAAAATGTAGGGTGTCTCCTGAGGCTCCAATAAATTCAATGCATCGCCAGACCACAACATTCGAACTATACAATATAATATTCTAATTAATTGATTTAAAGAAGGTTGGATACGATTATGTTGAAAATTAGTTAAAAATATTAATTTTTCAAATGACCATTTCATGAAGCATCTTTAAACTTTATAATAGGAAAATTAGAAGCAATAGCAACTTTTGAATAAGATTACTGAGGCTATTTTGAGAGGCCAGTTATGATCATCATTAAGATAATAGAATACGATGTATAATGAATCATACAACCTTTTGCATTTAGTTCATTTCTTTGTGCTTGTAGACGACGTAAATTTTGGCTTTTTTCGGCAACTATGAGTTGTAACTCCTCTATCTTAGTTATGTAGTAAGACCTGAAGCCTTCACCTTTAGTGGCACCATCAATCTCCATCTGGAAATATTAAATATGAAAATATCAGTTCTAACTATATCTAAGGGCAGGTGCAAGTACTTGAATATTGGTAAGAGTATCTCCAAGTATTTCAGAATCTTGGATATCATTTTGTATAATTGATATGCGTTTCTTTTTTCTTGGTGAACCATTTGAATGTTTCAATGAGACTCCTTGTCCCATGTTAACGAAAATTTTTATTCCAAGAAAGGCATATATATGACATTTTGAAAATAACAAAAGAATTATCTCTACTTTAAGATATATTTGATTATAAAAACTTTATATTTCTTACTTTATTAATCACCGTCATATTCACGATGTTTTCAGCAAATATTTAATTCTCATATATCCAATGTAGCAAAGAAATGTCTTGGAAATGGATTTCGTTTGCGTTTGTTGAAGAAATATGAAAAATCACCAACTTTGACTTTCGACAACTTCCTCTTCTTATTATTCTTCATGTAATGGCCTGAACTATAGGGGCAATCCGGTCAAAAGGTTCACTGGTTGTTTAGTAGTCCATTCCCACTCGGGATAAAAAAAAAGGAAGATCCAGTTGAATCAATTCTGCGAAATAGACACTAATCACTTAGTACTTGTTTACACAATGATGCACAAATCATGCACTAAAATTTAAGCTAACCTTGATTTAAGTTTGGAGGTTGGAAGATGACAAGAATTGAGTTATAGCAGAAAATATGCATCCACTCTTAGAGAACACAAAGATGTAACTCAAAATCTCAAAAAAAATTGGTTCCGGTTTTCACAATCACTCATTAATTTCTTTTATCATAAGAATAGTAATGATATTGATCGTCAGTTCACGAAATTCTTCAATTTCCTGTGTAATTTTCATCTTCCTCGGCGACGATTCATCAATACTAAGAAGTATCTCTTGAAAAGAAGTAGCTAACTTCAACATTCATTTTAATGAGTAAAATATCAGTAATTAGAAAATGTATGGTCACTATGTATAATTTCCAGTTTCCACTTCGAAAATAACAGACTTGACAAGTAAAGACACAACGGTCTTGTTTCAAAAGTAACCGGTGTTAGAAATTCTAGTTAGTAGCGGTCAAGAAGTGGTTATTTCCGGAATATACAGATACAGATAACTCATTCATCATTTCAAAGTTTTTTTACTCAACAGTATATAACTTATCAAACTTATATTGGACATAATCAGATGATTACGCATACTTAATGCGTTTCGCAGACTATACTTCAAATGATACCAATACGTGAATTCTTCGCTGGATAAACTCACACAACTGTTATAAATAAATGAGGATAGAAATAATTTCATACACTTTTTAAGATCAAAGCTGACGATATAAACAAACAGAAGTGATTTCAAGTTTTTTTAAAATTTACGACGTTTTCATAAATTTGAAAATTGCTTTTTTAATCCTACCTTCATCGGTATAGGTACTATGTTCACTATTATGAGTAACTGTAACCTAATTGACACATGTAACTATAAATTCGCTTATTTTTATTGACCCTATTTTGGATACTTGTTGATAGATGGACCGAAAATTGTTACCTTTAGTATGCGCTTAGCACCTCTGTGAATGGAATGCTGAAGTACGTTGGATCTCTGTAGATCGATGAGTATTTTTATCAAAATATTTTACATAGGAAGGAGTTGAAGTGCTTACAATATAATATTTCTAAACATCTTATTGTAAACAAAGTTTCACTAACGAGTTCATCATTTGCAAAATGACCCCAAGGGGGGGTACCCTAACCGAATATTTCAAAATCGGTGGATAGGCAGGCGAGGATCGATGAAATGACCAGCACGATCACCCCTAATCTGAAGTCATTACAAAAGTATTGTATACAAAACTCAACCCCTCGACTTAAATAGCGTGAGAAGACCAATAACGCTTGCAATAACATATGAGATGTTGAGTAACATTAAAAAACATTTCTATTTAGTATTAGGACATTGCCAAGACTTTTACGGCGAGCATTTTGAATACCTCCTATATTGACATTGAGGTTTTTGTTTTTTGAATTATCAAGAAATATGGCTTATTCGTTTTTGAGTTTGTTGTAGGCAATTTCTGTAATCGAATAATTTGAAGATAGGTACCTATAGGATATCGTACATGAAATATGTCTATATAGAATTATAAAGAATCCAAAAATTGAATTATATACAAGGTATTACAATTGAAAAAAGGAAGTTATTACACGCCACTGTTCCTATTCTTCTTTGTGTTGCTACCATATCATTGTAATTATTTGCTCGTGTATTCACCAAACAGCACTTAAATGGCTCCTGGTTTTTAAAAAGTCTGGTACACTTGAAACATTAACAACTTCATTCAAAGACAAGAAGCCAACTTGAAACACTGAACTGCTCTCTATATCTCTCACAGCCACAGTGGAAAGCTCGTGAATTGTCTTCGAAACGTTATTAATCGTAATCGATTGTTATTAATTTTTCTCCCACATCATTATATTTAAAACCTAGAATTGAAAAGGGAATATTCTTAGAAGAAAATACTTTTTTCGGGAAACAAGCTTTTTGGCTTTCTACTTCTCCATTATTAACCCAAAAATGTAGGAAACTTCCAAATGAATGAAAAAAAAAAAAATAACTACAATAAAACACTATATTCAAAATATGATTATGATTGTGTATCTTTCAGATACAAACTAAAAAAAAAAATATTTCGAAACAACTACATTTACATAAATACCTACTTACACTGAATCGCATAAAAACCGCTTTTTTCTATTTAGTTTGTACCACAAACATTCGTTATGGAACCGAAAAAGTTCTCATTCAAATGAACTCGTCGAAAGGTGATAATAAAAGACAAATATTGTTATCATTTCGAAACATCGCCTGATAACTGGATATTTTGAATTTTTTTAAAACTTATTCGAAAAATTATTTTAAAATCAATCAAAATTATTTTCAAAACCATATTCAACAGGCTGGTGATAGATATTAGTTAATAACTGTAGTAGTTATATACGATAAAAAAATTTACTGATAAACATTTCTCCTTGGCAGATGATATACCTAGCCGCTATATAACTATATAAAAAGTATAGGAAATATTTGACATAAGACGTATTATTGAAATAATTCTAATTATAACTAGTCTAAAACTATGAAAAAAAACAAAACTGTAATAATTCAAATTTGAACAAAATGTATACCAAAAATTTCAGAAAAAATCCAAAACATTTCATATATTTTTAAAACTTCAATATTTTTGTTCATCAAATTATAAATACTATATTAATAATTTTTAATAGGTAATATATCATCATGTAAATGTTGAATTCTTTCACCTCCTTACATCACAATTTTTTTTATATTATACGTTTGAATAAATGAAAACTATTTTCTAAAGTTGCATTAATACCTTGGCTTTCTTATTTCCCTTCCTAATAAGTTTGTGATTATTTAACTGTTGAGAGTCCTCGAAAAGTCATTTGATTTAATGCGAGAAATAAGAATATTCATCCGCTCCAAAAAAGTCAAAGACACAATTAAGCTTACTTTTCTCAGGATCTTCTAATTAAAATTTCATGCAAACTGTATAGGTAGGTATTTATTATACAGCTACCTGACTGAGTCATGGCCGGTGGGAGAAACCGATCTGCGTGAAGTTTGAATCGGTGTATGATAATTTCACCGGATATGACTTAGTCCGGCAGCTGTATCTTGTCGGATATTAAGAAAAATATGGTCCGTTTCCGATTCCCAGTTTTTTCTTCTTCTGAACTGGCACTGGGTTCCAGCAAGTTATTAACATTAGACATTAGTTATCTAAAAGCCTGGAAGGCCCAGAGAACAAATTTATGAATACCTTAGAAAACTGGTGGATGCCAATTCTACTAGGGAGACGTCCGATTTTTTCCATGTCTCTGAAAAAACTGCAGCCTCATAGGCTTATTGCGTTTTTACTCCCAAGTGCTTCGTTGGATGTTTTTCATATTGTCCATAAATTACTTTGCTTGCCTCTATTCCATTGTTGCATGCCTACAGTTGAGGTGTTCCTAGATGTTTTCCCAATAATCTTCAAGTTTCTTCATCGCCCCATTTCCACAGCTGGTTCAGGGCCAATAATATATGAAACTGAATATAGCAAACACATCAGCTTTTCGGTTAACTAAGTATATGATTTCTGAAAGTCCAGACATCCAGTATAATTTCACTCTTGGGTTGCATACACTTCCGTTTGGAAGACGACCCTATGTTCGGTTTTCGACCTCTGTGTATACCAGATGTTTCTACCAAGCATGGTGGTAGTTAATTGGATAATTTTCTGACCTGTTACCGCATGCATAAAAATGCAATATACCTACTCTTATATGAGTGTAGTTTACTGTTGTGATTTTTCAAAATATTTTTTGCCGATCCAGAGCTTCCCAATGTTTCTCATAAGCTCTCGATAAGTTTCTATTGCCCGCCGATGAGCAGAATTGAATCTAGGTCACTCCAGTAGTTTTTCATGATATTATGCTGATTGAGGCCTTCAAAGCTCTATTAATAGTATTTTATTACTGCCATCAATGAAAATGTTGATACCCCTTTGATGGTGGTTTACCTATCCTTGTTTTTCTTACACAACCCCCGAAAGGAATAGGTAAATTCAAGGCTTTAGCCAGAAAAATATATTTTAAGAAAAATGCCTAGATTAACCTAAACTTCGAAAAGGTAGTTCTCTCTTCTCATTGATGGTAAAAATAACATGAAAGGAGAGATATAGTCATGAAGTTTGATCGAAATACTCCGATGGGAAGGCTTTTGTCAGCAAAAAGGGTGGATTGCTATTTGTATGATTATATAATTATTTCAAATAAAACAAATTATGAAGAAATTTTTGAAGAATAACAAAAAATTCAATCGAGTGAATATTTAGGTATTTAATTTATGCGACATATGATCGTATATAATTTTTGTCAGTCATAATATTCACATAGCACATAATTCGCACATCACTGAACTTCAAAGGAAATGC
>WOGO01000902.1:5518-20289 GCA_015342085.1 Leptinotarsa defecta | reverse complement strand
TTTTTCATAAATACTCATGGTGGAAAAATTCAGTTGAGAGGATAAGTAACTGAAAAACTACCACTGAAAAATAATATGCCGACGCCTATATCGGCATATTATTTTTTGCTGTTCCAATTGGTATTGGAAATACTAGATACTGGTACGTACCACAAGTGATATGAAATTTTTAGGAAATGCTCCAGATATTGAAAATTTAGTCTTCGCCCTTCTCTGAGAATAGTCCCAGCACAGTCCCAGAACCGTAAAAAGACTAACTAAAAATAAAATAATATTGAAGCCTCCTGAAATTAAAAAAGTTAACTTAACAAATATGTTCAAAAAGTATACAAAGAAATGGATACTTACTCTCTCCAGAAAAACAATACATGGCTCTTGTGATATGAAGAATCACTGAGATGATCTCGTGAGATGCATATAGTTTCAGTTTCTGGTTATTTATGGTTTTCGTCGACTGTGATCTATATATGTTTGTGAATTTTGTTTGTGATTTTTGTTATTCTCCAAATATGCATCCATTATCTTAAAAAAAATGAGGAACTCTAAATATCATGAATGAGGTATGATATCAAAAAACTCAAATGTGAAATCAATTATGAATTGTTAATAAATTGACCTATTTATAAAGCATATTAAATGATTTGCATACGTATTTGGATACAACTTATATTTTTTACCTAATGTATGTATTCTGTACCTACTCAAATGCCTTTTTGTAGTGAATCAATACAATAACTATTATTATTAGTGACTATTGATAAATAATTGTACCAGAATTACAAAACGATCATTCAAATGAAAATTGATAAAAAAATTCACATCCAATATCAACTAAAACTTCGCTATTAACAATCTATTTGGTGGTTGGAATTCATTGAAAATGATTTTTAATTAATTTTAACATATCATGAAATGGAAGATTGGCAATAATATGCCTATTTTTGATAGTGGCTGTATTCCTTTTTAATTATCGTCTCAAAAATGAATTGTTTTGCGGTTATAATATTATCACAAACTCCAGTTTAATCTTCCTCTTAAAGATGATCACTTGGTCATTGAAACGAGTGTCGAGGTGTTGAAAATAACGGTTTGGTATATATTGGGATTGAACTCCAGTAGTATTCATTATTGCACCAAATACCAAAAATTATCGAACTCGTCCAAATGACTCCCACAATAACTTTTTTCAGCTCTTTCCTAATTATTTCTCACTGCCAATTCAACATCTTTTTCAATAGGATATATGGTGTTAGTTTACTGAATTGATGAATTTATTATGAAGTTTTTTTGGACGCATGTTATTGCATCTTATATCTGTTATAACGCAGTGACTGAACATTGAGATGCATGATGCTGAGTGTTCATTCCATATTGTTTTATAAGGTGATTACGCAACGGTTGAGTTTTATTTTTGAAAATGATTCCTGTAGACTAGCCTTTGTTGACTGCAGTGGTTGACTGCAACAGTTTTTTGTATTCGAAATGAAAAGTTTTTCAAATTTTTTACTTTATTTGACATTTGTTTTATTCACTTTTGTGATTCAATTAAGTCTCATTGAAACCATTCCCTGTTATCAAATTTTGGAAAATTATTTTTACGCCTGATGCTTTGTTTCAATTTTTCCCAAATCAACTCGATGGGATTGAAAACATAAAAATAGAGGGAAGTCTTAGTATGGTGTGTCCATACTTTTCAGCAATACTCTCAAGGGCCTACAGTTTTTCAAATGCTTTTGTCTGTAAAACTACAAGTAGTTGGCTTTTGGTATAGTTATCTTCAAAATACAAATTCTTATCCAATAAAAAACTTTGTATTTCATCTTTCCTCGTACAGTTGAGGAAGGAATTTCCCCTAAAATCTGATGTTGCTTGTAATAGTTTGTTTCCCTCGAAACCAAACTTGAGATGTAGATTTTTATATACTTCGAAACATACTCTCTGTGTTTCAATATTCGAATGCACTGGTGAATCTTTTTCGCATTGTTCACCACCGCTATTGTAATCACTATACTAGAAAAAGTTTGCGTTGTTATCACACTCGTTATTACTATAAGTACTTATCCAAGGACGCCACATTTTGAAGAGATAATAAAAATTCCAAGTAATTATGACTGCACCAATATTGAATTTCAACATTCAAATCGCGAACAGTTCCTGAACTGAGCATTAACAAAACGACGGCTATAACCATCCTCGCATTCTATATGTCACCGTAACATGACTTCAAATTTGATTTTATGACTCTTCAGACAATCATAAAACTCGGTTAGTAAAAATTATCCAATAGAAACCGCCAATTCTACAGTCCACGTGGACTAGTTCGCAGCCGGTTCATTTCCAAGTATTGTTTTTTTGACCTTTGATAGTGCCGCCAACTTTTAATGTGCACAATATCGTTTACTTCGACTATACAATACTAGACAGTACCTAGCAGACAGAAGATGAGAGAGCAAATTGATAAGTTGCAACGAGATAAGTTGTTTTCTTATCTTGTCTGGATAAGATAACTAAATAAGATGAGTCGAAATCGTCTCTGGGTAATTTCAGCTTGATTGACGAAACGTACATCAAAAAACGTGTTATCACAGTTCTGAAATATGAAAATAATATTTTCATTTGTTGGACTTCTTTTGTGTTAGAGGTTTCAGTTCTGCCTAGAGATTATTATCGATATCTAAACAAATAACCTTACTTCTATTTATTTTTTATTGTTCTCATTGTATTTTATATCGAATGAAATTTCCTATCCTCTCATAACCTAATACGGAAAAAGCCTCCTGAGAGACTTCATTTGAGCCCTTTCTGAATACACGGTTTTCGCATAATGAGACCATTATGATGAAAACGGCCCTTAGAAATGTTGCAATTTGTAAAAGTAAAGCAGAATGAATGGAAACTCCCCGAATGAAAATGTTCGAAACCATGTACTACTTTAGCTAAATTACAACCAACGTTTTCATTTGGCGAAAAGCTGCAAAAGAGCATGCTATACAAAAGTATAAACACCACAAGCTTGGAGATAAAATGATTTCGATGAAGCGAACTTTGAAGTAAGATTCCCGAGGTTGTGTATTTCGTTAAATTAAAACCTCTGTTACTTTGAATCAATTTCTGAACGTATTCAAGGTATTATTAGATAATTCTGAATGTGAATATTTCAAAAGTTGGGTAGAAGGGGACTGTTTGGGTGCAGCTCCTCATTCGGAAAAAATCATATTAAGGAGATGAAGACGTATACAGACAATATTGAAGTAAAATACATTCAAGGAAATGTCAAAAAAATATTTCAGTACTCAGTTCTGTACAACCTTCACCTGATTCTGAAATAACATAGATGAATTCAAACACCCAATCTGCAGTGAACACTGATGAACATTGTCTAATGGAATAAATTTTGAAATCTTGTAAAAGAATATATCATAAAATTTGATATTGAACTGTGTCAGAAATGGAACTGAAGACATCAACTTGAATTTAATCAGAAATTTAAATAACATAAAATTATACCTAAAGCTAAGTGGCAAATTAAAAATTACATGGATTTGGGGTTGAATATGAACAGGAAATTTATATTTGAATTAACAAAAAATTAATTCACCAAATTATGAATACTGAATTTTTCAATTCAGAAATAAAAATAATGATTTTTTAAATATTACAAGACCATATTCCCAAACATATATTGAAGTATGTAATTCTGTTTGTGCTGATCCCGCCTCAATCACATTCGATCGCAAAATTAACCGGACACTCTATACTCTATGTTTTCTTGACAACGCTCAATTTAATTTTTGTCAATATTTCGAAGAGTTTTTTTTTGATATGGGATAAAATATTCATTTTCAATTATTGTCAATATCCGTATATTATTCAAGAATTTGTAGCAATCGTCAGTCAATTCATTATCTTTTGTGAATTTTATGGGAAAAAGCAAGTATCCAATTAATTTTGCGGTGGAGTTTCTTCTTTTTTGGGAATATTTAGGAAACCACTGAAAAATGATACCTACTCTTGTCTAAATACCTACTTTGGGCTTCATATCGATGTACTAGCAATCATTTCTTTGGTTTCAGGTTTGGTTCAGTAATCGACGAGCCAAATGGAGGAGAGAGGAGAAGCTACGGAATCAGAGGCGGTCAGTGGATCATGTAGGGGCAGTGAGTCCTACTGCTTCTGCTGCACGTTTACCCATCAACTCTGGTTTCAATCCTATGTACTCCTCGATACCCCAACCCATAGCTACGATGGCAGACACATACAGGTAAAAATCACGATATAGTAGCAAATATACATTGAAATAATCAAACCTGTCATAAATAGGAGTTGAAGAACTATTGTAAGATGTAAGTAGCATAAGAACGTAGGCTCTCAGAATGAAACGTAAACTACCAAACGTTTCATCTGCTACCGCGGCAAACATCTTAGTGGTATGGGCGTTGGCTGTGAGGACGAAAGTGATTGCTTGTCCACTCGTATTTATAACTTCAGAGACGGTTGGGCGGTAATGCTGGAAATGGCGATGAGCCTGATGATGGAGATGGTGATGTAGTCGATGGTGAGAGTGAAATTTGCATAGAGACTCCATCATTGCCCCCACCACCATTGCTGAAGGTTGTCTTCTCCGCTGTTCCCATCGCCATCTCTACCATCACCTCCACTACCATCTGAGCTTATAAATACAAGTGAACATGTAGTTCGTCAGTCAGTCGTTGTGGTGACTGCGTCTTCATAGTCAACGCATATACGACTACTTATAGCTGTCGTAGAAGTAGACAAAACGTATGGTACTTCAGGTTCCATTCGACCATGGCATATTATAGCTCGGATTTTGTTGCCTTTGATGCCTATATAAAATGAGCAATATGTTTCTGCAATTCTTTTTTTTCTTCTATATTCTGATTTGAAAATATCTACATCTTCAAATTCATGAATATATGATCCCATTATAATCAGTCTCAAATATATTCCGCAACTTCCCAAAAATGCTAGTCTAGACCACCAACAACATAGGACAGTTTATGGTTCAGTTGTTGGTGTTGGAGTATTTTGAAATATTATTTGTCTGAGTTAGGCAACTTATGTTACTTATATCAATAGTCAATGAACGCACATTTTCAAGAGTCAATTTAATAAAAATACCAGTGCACTTATTTTTGAAACCCAAAGCATATCATTATTATCCTGAGCAGTTTATTAAAAACTACAATGGATGGATCTCTTTCTTGAATTCATAGTAATCATGAATAATCTGACAGTGTATCATTCCTTTTAGTTCCACTGGAATTTACAAATCACCAGTAGCCACTGCTGAGTTGTTTTTCTCTCATGCGTGAAAGACCATATGAAAAAGTGACTCCCTACTGTTTCATCTTGGAAATGAACTTGGGGCTAAGCCGGCTGAAAAAGACATTGTTGCCAGATTTTTTTTGAAGCGGCATCATTTGTAGATTCACTCTGTATCACGAATTATTATTATGAATATTTCGTAAGGGAAACTGTTGGTAACAATAGTGAAGTCATTACTAACTTATCGTTTGCATTAAGCCAAACTTTAGTTGGAATAATGAAAATAACAAAAGACATTGAATTATCGATTGAGTTGGGCTTTTTTTCTATAGTTTCAATCAGTTCGTAAAACAGTTTATTTTGAGATTTGGCTCATATCTATGTACATGATCTTTTAAGAATATGAAGAAGGCATAATAAGTACCTGAAGTAATAATCTAAATCACTGTTTTGGGGCCAATTATTCACAAAAAGTATTGATCTCGATAAGTTTGTGAGTTCCGTTCACTATCAGGGGTGCATTAACATTATTAATAGTTGAAATGAAAATTGATTAAGTTATGTAAAAAGTAGATGAAAATGCAATTTCCACCATTTTCATGCAAAAAAGCACCAACACCCAGAAGGTAAAAGTCGAGTTGATGTCAACATACCATATACCACATTTAAGCACCAAGCATGACCTATATGAATGGTTTGATGTTGTGATATACGACACACAGATCAAACTACTGTGGCAATTTCATAGTCAAGTATAAAATTATATGAACCTGGTGTCTGAATGACCTTCATTATTACCAAATACCCTTTAAGTAAGTGCTAATTATTATATAAAGTAATACAAGGTTCGTAGCCTAGGAGAAATCATCTTTCGAAACGGAGTTTCAAGATGGGATCTGTATATTTCGTGAATTTTATTACTAATTAAATAGAAAAAATTACTCTAACTCTAAATTTGGGATATTTGCCAGACTGTAGCAAAATATTGGTATTGCTTAAGAATCTTGGAGTTCTTAGCTGATCTTAGAAAGGGTTCATTGGCTTGATCCGGTTTGTAACATTTTCAACATGAGGAAGGAAATCGATGCCTTTTCTTTTTTGATAGTGTCTACCGAAGTTGAAGACGAAACAACAGGCATAAAAGCTTTCAGACTACTGCTAAAGAATCCAAAAAAAAGCTTGAATGATAGTACTACCCTCAGGTGCATGAAAAATGGCTACCTTATTTCAGAATCCAGCTGAAAATTTAAAAAAATATTGATGATCAAAATTTTTTGACTTTCCAAGTTAGTTGTTTTTAATGCACCCGAGTGTATCAATGTCCTAGAAATACAATACGATGTGGCAACAGCGTAGTGTCCTTTGAACGGATGGACAGACTAATCCGTCGGCGTGCCGTTGACGTGACGTGACCGCTACGAGCATGTCACGTCATTCGGATTCCGACAGACACCTTTGTTAAAGCGGGATTCCAGATGCGGGATAAATGATACGCGGACCACTGGCGCAACTGACTGACGTCTCTTATTCCGAAGAACCAACTTTGTTGTACGTGTCACTACTTATTTTAATGTGGCCAGTGACAGGTTCATAAATATTTTGAATAAATTAACCTGGGGTGAAGAACTCTAAAATAATGGAAAAGAAATAGTTATTAACGTAAAAAATATATTTTAAACAGAATTTAAACAGATTTTTGAACTTCTTTTGAGTTTCTTCAGAGAAACTTGAATCAATTAAGTATAAATTGAGGTTAATAAAACTTTTTCTTCATTATTCAGTTACAAAATACAAATTTCGGGATTCTAGCGGAATAGTAGCACTGATTTATGTTCATTTCAATCGGTTAAATAGGTGCTTAGCAATCGCTCAGTTTTCAGTTGTCTAGGCTTCAACTGTATTATCATTTTTAGCAGTGAGGAAAATGCTTATCTTTGTGTGACTTTACATTATCCAGAACTGATATTCTTGCTATACCTGAAGGTTGTAGTTTGGTATGTTTTTATCGACAGGTGTATAGAACAAATCCATTTTATTTTAATTGAATAGAACTGGCTGATACTTGATGAAAATTCATATTAAAAAAACTAATCAATACAGTTTATTGTATTGTTTTCAGTTTATGTTTATTCAGTTTATGCTTGAAGGAGCTATTGTATAGCGAAACCCGTGTCGCGGTTTTTATGTAAAACCCTTTGAGTGAAAATCATACAATAAACTGTATTGATTAGTTTCTCATTTTGTTTTATACAAAAAATTGTCAGGACTTTTGTTGGAAATATCTTCAATTTACTCGTATATTAACAAGTTTCTATCAAATATGGGATATATATTTCTTGGTTTGAGATGAGTTTGTTTCTGGTGCCATATGCATTTTATTCAAATGCCATATGAATGTTCAATACAATTTTATTATAGGTTTTCCAATTTTTTCGGATTTTCCGATTCAGAATTTTGCATTGATGATAGCAATTGGGAAAAATCTTTTCCAATCAAGAGATGTAATTGATAAAAATTATTCACAAAAAATAGTGGACCCGACAAAAAAGTTCAAATGAAAACTGGAAAAAATTCATCCAAAACGTTCTCTCGAATATGAACATTGAATCAAATAGAAATCACTTTTTCTTATTCAGTTTGTACACCAAAGATTCCTGATGGAATGGAAAAAGATTTCATAAACAGAAACGCTATATATGTACACACAGTAATTAATGAATGAAAAATAATACAAAATTTCACTTTCTAGAAAAAGAGGAAATCTTTGAATATTCAGTTAGCACGCCGGAACACTAATCTTCAATTCCTTATCAGCATGTTTTTGGATGTTTCTGAAAGACGATTCTACAAATTCATGTAAACACTATATGACACCGGAAGGCGATAGTACTTTATGACGATAGGAATATTAATATCATAGGGAAATATCGTTAGTTTCTGACAATGGCTATTCACTAATCTTGAGTAATTCCAGACTGGAATTCTGATCAAACTCGTCTATGAATTCCAATAACAGTTCAGAAGCTCGGTGCGACCAATCGTTCTAATGTATATCGAAGATTAGAAGGATTAATTAATTAAGCGCCCGTTTCAACTGCATCAAGTCATTTCACACTAGATGGAGCGACTAATTCGTTACAATTCACGGCTAATTCACATTTGCTCAGGAATGATAAGGCCTTTACCACATATTCATCGAACAAGTGTTTCTAGATTTGTGTTAAGTGTTGTGTATACGAAATAGCTTGCAGTGATTTTTCGCATGGTTTGGTCAAGATGGTATCGTGTTTTGTGCGTAAAGTGGGAAGAAAAGAAATTGATGTAAAAAAAGTTTTGAGCTTTGGACTTATAAGATAATTTCTCAAGTTACATTTTCAACCCAACCTGATGTTTAATACGATTTCACCTTAATCAATATTAACACATATAATACAAAAAATATTCACTGATGTTGACAAAATAAAACACAAAACAACGATTCTTACATTTATCATGGAATTTATTTTTACGAATTCATAATTAGTCCAAAATAATATGACTGAATGAATTTTATTAACCTCTAATTATACTTAATTTCTGTTAAATTCGAAAATATGTGCCACAACAAAATTCAATTAGGTACGTCCTACAGAAAATATAAAAAATATACATACACTAGATAAGAAATAATTTTACAAACTAGCCACTCACTAGCCAAAGTGTTATAGATTTTTATAAGAAAAAACTCCGTTTGGCTGTGTTTTGATAATGCACTTTCGGTAGCTTGATGATGTTTTTGTGTTTCAGGATAATGTGAAATGTTTCAAACAGTAAATTACTGAGTAGGTATCATGATTTATCATTGCTTCAATCGGTAGAATCATTATCCAAATGGTATTTTGATCTGAAAATATAATCATTGAACATGAACTGTTCAACTTGGGAGACATTCTTTATCAAATTGATCCATTTATTATCAGAAAACATGGATCGGTATTTCCATAAATAAAAATATAACTTCATATGGAACTTGAAGAGAGTCCTTGAATTATTTTTGGCGAGGAAATGTAATTTGTCACTAATGCAGCGTCATGATAATTTTGTTGTACCTACATTTTATGACCTTATAGTTCTTTAAGAAATATTCCAGTGTTCTTGCTCTTCCTGTCCTATTATCCTGGAGTAAAGTTATATTTTTAAATATTTTTATCATCTTTTCTTTTCCTCTATTCTTTAATTTTCAGTTGAAATTTTGTCGAGGTAATTAAATTGACATATCTACATATGAATATTCTTCATACTATCTCTCAAGTGATCAAATATGATTATGTTCAATAAAAATTTCTTCATTTTCTATTAATATAATTATAGTTCCGTACTAGCTTAACGATCTATTCAGAGGGGAATGAAACCTTTTCGGCTTTTTAAATAAATTATGGAAAGTGCAAAAGAGAGATGGATAAAAATGATATATCACTACTTTTTCGCATCCGCTGAATGGTGAAATTATACAACACAAAAACACAACTTTTGAGGGCTGACCATCTTTGGGGAAGATAACTGGTTAACAGAAAAACGAATTTTGAACCCATTACTTTCTGTTTCGATCCCATGAATGATATCTGTTTCAATTTCATGGTGAATATGTAGTGAACAGCAGCAGCAGCCTTTTACAGCATTTCATACAGTTATGAAGAAGTAAAGTGCAAACATTTTTTCCAGTATAATATTAATCATTTTCTGATCCACTTACATTGAATGAAAGACAATGGAAATGGTCTTGAAACTGAAACGAAATTAGCGTATCTGTATCTGTAGAGTAGGGAGGGTGAGTGTAAGCCCACAGCACTTAAGCCACATGTGACCCATTGTACATCCTCCCGAGGAGTTGTCCTCCTAGGTCATCGTCCATCCTGTCCTTTCCAGGAAGGTGGATAGGTCATTGGGAGACATCTCCTTTATATCGGCAGGTGTAGGCCAAGACTCGCCGAACACAGACTCTCTTATTGACGATAACTCCGGGCACTCGCATAGGACATGCCTGACAGTCTCATCTTCTTGTTAACACATCCTGCATAGAGGTGTGTCCACTAGCCCCATATTATGGAGGTGCTTCCTTAGTTGACAGTGCAGTGGCCAGTCAGAAATCCTACTGTTAAGCGTATATTTTTCCAGGTAATTGCCAGATATTTCTTCGGCGCCAGCTTCCCAGGGTCGCCCAAGGTGATCCTGGCAAGATTGCATCTTTTGATTCCATCCCATGTCTCTAAGGATTGAGAATGGGTGTAACGTTTGGCTAGTTCCGCAATTGTCGAAGTCATCAGCTGTAGGTGCCACTGGGATCCCACGTTGTGGAAATTAGCATATACGCGGGAATTTTAATTTACTGAATTGTTGAGAAAAGTGGACTGAATAATCAGAAAAAAAAGTAAACATTTTTTATTAAATTCATGATCTATTCATTACATTATTATAATTTTTGAGATATCTCCCTCACTTGTTGATCGTTTTAATTAGAACACACTATAGAAACTCTGTTATTCAACCCAGTTATGTTTGTTACAGTTCGATGCAGAATGGCTTGTCGTCGAGTTGTCTGCAACAAAGGGAAGCAGCAGCCTACCCGTATATGTTCCACGACCCTCTACATTCCTTGAGCTCATCATATAATTCAAGAGGGTGTAATCCGGCGGTTGCACATGCACAGCCTACAACGCATCCCACGTATGCATCAAATACACCTTCCGTACCTGTATCTGCTGGCACTGGTGAGTTAACACTATTAAGTGTTTTTTTCTTTGTAATAATGGGTGTCTCGTGAATTTGATAGAATTTGATAATAATAGTAGATTTTATTCATTGAAGAAATGACAAAAAACACATTGAAAGTATAAACCTATCAAATGACAGGGTTCATTTCCTGATCTTATGTTAAATGATTTGGTCTTCCATTCAACACTTGAGTAAACTTTTGAATTATTCATTATGATTATACTCTCAACATTTTCTGGTTCAGAGCAAATGTTACTGGTTCTTCTCAGGGAGAACATAAACTTCCTCATGGTCAACATGGTGAAATTTTACGTCTACAAAGTTATTTGATTTCTCTTTGCCAGTTGTCTGAGGTAGGTGCAGTGCCAAGTAAGAACCACCTTCGGGTGCACCTAAGGGGTTTGGAGACTTTCAATCTTGGTCCTTCACTCCCATATTGATCTAATCATTAATCTTTAAACCATCATTATACCAGTGCGTTCCTATCCGTCTTCGGTCCTTAAGAAGAGTGGGGATGAGTTCCGACATGAGTTTCAGTTCAATGAAATCCAGAATTTTCATATTTCTCTACATATTTGTGTCTTGTATACTATCTGGTGTATTCGAATGCACTTATTGCTACTTTCGAGCGCTAAGGGTATCAAATCCGCGGGAAAAATCTTGGGGTTGCTACCAACCCAGAAAAGAAGATTAACATCATTGGAACCGAAAGAACATTTGTTCAAAAAACACACATTGAATACAAAATTGTCATTTCCCATTGCTCATTCAGTCATATTTCGCAATATTAGATGCGACGATCGAAATAGTCTTCACTCAAAACGTGTACTAACTGAACCATATATGGATGGTACTTGTACTTTTTCAATATTCGCCAGGCCATTGTTCAACTCACGCTCGTCGCAGTGGAACTTGTACTGATTGACAAATTTGAACCCTGCTTCTTTTCATTTCGAATCGCAAAAAACTTTCCCAGGTAGACGTCCGCCAGGATACCGTTGGTTTAATAGTTCGGCAGCTCATTCTGATTAATTTTCAAACAAGTGATAGATCGCCAAAGATGATAAACGGTTTTTTATATATTCCATTGATATGGGAACCAAGTTGCAAGGGTTTTCTGGAAATAATATGGAAAATAACAGATGTTTCAGATGTTGGACTAGTTTTTTTTGCACCCTCATGACATCAGTAAAAACCTGAAGGAGTTAAGGGAAACAATCAAAATGAAGGAAAACCAGATGGCCGCCAAACCAATTTTGAAGAGCTACGTAAAGGTTAGGAATAACTATTTCTAACCTTTCCTTTTAGCAACTCTGAGCTTAGTGGTGCTTTAACAAATGTTGTACGCATCAAATCAATTGAACAGACTGAGGAACATGTCCAGCGATAGTTAAAACATAATTAACTAATAGGGAAAAATGTTTTTGAATACTTCACTTTCATTAACATACACCAAAAAATAGATAATTGATTTTAAACTGAATCAGACCAATCAGTTGTGGAATTGGCCGCGGTGGTAGTGCGCCTGACTCACGATCGGAAGGCCGTGGGTTCGATTCCTGCCTCGATCAGATATTTTTCTTGAGATAATTTATCTAGTTGAAGCTGGAATGATGCTGCAACCGTGTTAGGAATCACATGTTGAAAGGTAAGACCTCGTTAGTCCTTAGCTCGCACAAGTTTCTCAACTTCTGAGAGTTGTTCGTATGGGGGAGACAACACAACCTCAAACTGAAATCTAATACTATTTCCCTTGTATAATAAATAAATATTAAATAGACAATTTATTACATTACACAATTCATTTGATGGAACAGCTTGTCGCCACATCTACCTACCTGGTTAGATGAACTAAACTACAATGTAAAACTTGATCTTGTGATTCTGAGAAAACAGTTATGTTTTTTATAAAATATGTGGATCTCAGTATGAGTGTTTATATTGTTGGGTTTCATTCAATTAAAATTTGTTCTATTTTTTTTTGGGCATGTTAATCAAAGCTTGTTTTGACAATGCTCTCCACTATTCATTTATTCTCTTGAATTGAAAACTGATAACGATGATCCAGGTCGACACCCTATTTGAATTTCATTCCAAGTTGTCAAGACAATCTTTCTATACCTGGTGTCACAACCCTCTCAACAACATGTTCCAAATGAACAAGGATGATTTTCTTCTCGCTCCAGCTGGTGAATCTCAATCCACTGCTGCTTTTGACTCGTAAAACATGGAATAAGGGTGCCTGAAGAATATCATAAAATTCTCTCAGGGCCATGAGATGTTCCTGAAGTATCATCGTAAAACTGCGAGTCTCGAAAAGAAATGGAAAAGAAAATTCCACATATGATGGGGTATATCTTGAAATGAATTGAGAAGTAGGTACCTATAAGGAGAGTGATGAAATGTTGCATAAGGATACTTTCAGTACTCAGGAATAGATCGAGAGCAATAATTATAAGTTCAATGTAATTTTTGAAAGCACGTTGCTTGCTAATAAAAATGGCACAGGCTCCATGGACAGTATATGAAAATTACTGACCGATAAAAATTGTTTATTGCTCATATTCACCCTGATCTATTCAATGACAAGTATTCTCAATTGGAGATGAGAACTATTTTACATCGAATATTTCAAAAAAATAATTATTAGCTTTGAGTAAAGAACGATGTCAATATTGAAAACATACAGTTATGACTATTACTGTAAAATATGAGCAAATAATCAGTCTCCAGTTATTCAATAAATATGGCTAACCAAATAGAAATATTTGTGAAAGTAATAATGCAATAATTTGAAAGGAGAAATGTTGACAGTTGATAAGTATTCCGAAAGATCAGAAAACTGTTCTTAACGACAAGCCTGAGTAATGTTGATTATATCTTCGGTGGTGGGTATCGAGCTTTGGCATTGCAACTGACTGCATTGAGAAGCAAAACAGCGTTGTCTGGTGTCACAAATGTGCTATTTCGAAGCTCTAGTTTCAATAAGTTATAATGAGACTTTGAAACAGTTGAGTTCTCAAATGAGGAAAGATGCAGGAACAAATCGTAATCCGTAGTTTTTATTTCAACGAAGTAAGCACGAAAATAATCAAAAAACAAATACAACTAGACTATAATACGTAACATACCATATTGTAAAAGGAAGGAAGTGGTATAGAGGTACCCCATTCGTGAATTGTCTAACATATTCTGATAATTTCTCCAAAGGATTCTCGATTGGCGCTACTTCACAATGTGAAAGATTCGATCTTCATATACAACTGATTTTCATTTAGCATAAAGGGTTTCACATTCACAACTCAATTTAGATAGCAAAAGGCCTGGTAGAGGTATGCACAGATACATCAGAGCGCAACTTAGGCTTACATATTTTTTTAGTATAATCTACATATTACTAGTTGTTGCCCGCGGCTTTGCCCGTGTAGAATTTGGTAGTTGTAGTACTAATTGGTACTATGTTGCTGTACCGCTGCTGTTCCAATATTTTGGCTGAATCAGAATTAACGAACTTAGGCGTGCGCAGCGTTAAAGAACAATGCTTTCAAAAAATTGTTCTGCAGCGCCATCTGGTGGCGAGTTACAGTAAAACTGATAGCCTAAAAATTTTTCCATGAAAAATTACTTATACATGTTAAGTTTCATCACGATTGGTTGAGCGATGTAGAAGTTTATCACTTACCAACCAACCAACCAACAAACATCCATTTTTATATATTAGACTAGTACTATGT
>WOGO01000901.1:0-20291 GCA_015342085.1 Leptinotarsa defecta | reverse complement strand
AGGTAGATCAATTTGAGTTATTCTGAATAGAGGAAGTTTTTCTACGAAGTCGTTTCATTCCGTTCCTTATAAATGAACCTGAAGTGAGTTTATTACAACTGCCTAGACACTGCGGTCTTAAAAATGCCCTCCCTATTTTTTTTCCAATAATACCTAAGTATGGAGTTAAATTCTCATTTTTTCAAGTTTATATCTCATTTATGTTCTAACGAAGAAAAGGGAGATTTTTTTCGGTCGTACTGTATACAATACGTCATAATATTTGCATATGTAGGAATATTTCATTTCATAAAAGAATAAATATTTTGACTTACCTCAGTGTTTTTAGTTTCTTTTGGTATAAACTTATCCATCAAGAAAAGCATATCTTTGAAAGCGAACCAGCTAGATTTAAAAATTGTGTCGGTTCCTGAGCCAGTTTTAAAAGAGTTGTCTTGTTTTTGTCTCTCACGTCGAAATGACGTTAATAATGATTCCATTTTCTTTTTAACCTCCCCTGTATCGCCTTTCATAATTTTGCTGATGTCGTTCCAGGCATCAAGTTTCTTTATTTTATTTTTGTAATCATTATGCACTGGATTCCATAAAACTTCCCGCTCTCGATATAAATTAATCAATTTTAAACAAGCAGAATTAGTCCACTCCATTATCGCAAAATAGAAATGAAAGCAAAATCGCGACGACGTTCGACACTTGTATGAGAAGCGTACACACTAAACCCAGACGAAAGAATTCGTTCTTCAATTTTCTTTTGATGTACCGCCCGACGAGCGAACTCTCGCGAAGGCAAACGCATGCGTTGATTAGCGTTTGTTGGGGCGTACACACTTACCGAAGGCGTTCGGTCGAAAGGCTTCGGCCACATGTGTTCGCCAGATGTGTACGCGCCTTAAGGTTTCTTTGATGTTTTATAATAACAAACTCACCACAAATATAACAAAAACTGTCAGCAGAGTTCTTACAACCGCGATTAGACATTTTAATGAACACATGTACTGGAAACCAGAGAGTAAGGTTAGGTTGACAGTAAATAAAACATCAGCTGTGAAGAGAACAATGGACAGTAAATGTGTTTCAGCAGTGCTGCCATCTCTTCTACATCCAGCACAAATTATTTTACAATTTTATTTGTAGTATATAAAAGCTGTTACATTCTTTAATAAATCAAAAAATTTAATATACTCATGTGCAAATGTGAAAAAATGGTAGGTGATACGTCTTAATAAGTGTCATATTTGGATTAAGCACCCTAAAAAACAGAATAATAAGGTGTTTAAATTAAAAAATGTTTTTTCATCGTTGGCCTGTGTTATTGGCAGAATAACTTTCTGATTAATAATAATAATTTCAATGAGTTTATTTATAATATACAGAATAATCAATTTAAATACATCCCTATGAGCATTTTTTATATATAAACTATTTTTTTTTAAGAAGACAAACTTGAGTTGAAGGTGTTTTCTGACGTATAATGGTATTCGACCGTGTATTCAAAAACGATTGATAGTGACGTCAATAATAATAATAAGATTCGCCAGAATGGAATGATTCAATTTGTGTCTGATGTCAAAATCAATAATAAAAACAAACTTCAATTTTCTCTAACTTCAATTAGAATCGGATTTGTGCAAGTTATAATTTCCCAGCTTTATTTTGTACATTCTCACAACGTATTTACAAAGTTTTCATCATTTCATAAACTATAACGATCAAAATAAGGCAGAAACTGACAACTGACGTAACGTAACGTCGAATTACGTTTCAAACTGACCTTACGCTAGTTTCAAATCATAGTTGATGTGGCGTTTTCCTTTCAACGCTAGAACGAATGTATATGAATAACAGACGAATACGTTTTGAATACATCAGCACTAGAAAGCGCCTTGTGTTTGTATTGATAACAGAATCAAAAACAAGATAAACTTTTTTAGTAGATACATCCAAAAGAAAGTTATTTCTATTGGGAAACAGAAAAATGTATGTGTATTAATAATAATAATAAGGATAATAACAAGCACCCACCGCCATCCGACCAGAGTTTTCAACTCATGGCTGAACGGAAAGCAGCCGAATCCGAACTGATTTGTCGAGAAGCGGACCGTTCTCATTCCTAAAAGCGATTTGTTGATTCCTAAGAATTACAGACCGATAACATGCTTGAATTCGTGTTATAAGTTGTTTACAAGCATCTCATGCACACGAATACTCACCACAGTTGACCGAGTGTTCGAACGCATATATGAGCAGAGAGGGTCGAAGAGAGGAGTCGCTGGATGTAAAGAGAAACTGCTCATCGACATATGTGTAATGCAGGACTCAATACAATATAAACGTAACCTCTCTATGACCTGGATCGATTACCGTAAGGCATTTGATACAATATCGCATGATCTTATCTTGAATTTGCTCAGATGCCTTGCGGTACCCGACAAAATAGTGAGATGCATTGAACAACTGATACCACTTTGGCGAACTTGCTTCACCATAACATCTGGTCAAGCCAGAGTACAAACAGGGTGGATCACTTTCAGAAGGGGTGTATTTCAGGGCGATTCCTTCAGTCTCCTTCTCTTCTGCATCTCACTATTGCCATTATCCGTTGTGCTCAGAAATACTCGAGGGTATAACTGTGGCACCCCCGGAAACCGGAAGAACAAGGTTACCCATTTGTTTTATATGAATGATCTTAAACTTTGTGCTCCTGGATAGAAGGATCTTCATCAGTCCAGGGTGGTGAAAGAGTACACGCATGCTATCGATATGAACTTTGGATTAGACAAATGTGCAATGGTATATCTGAAAAGAGGACAATGCGGGGACTACGGAAAGGATGTGCAGCTCGTAGATGAAAACATCCCACATAGTTTGGATGCCGGGGAGACGTATACTTACCTCGGGGTGGAACAACGCCTTCACAGCAGTGAAGAACTCTCTCCGCGGCAAGTATCAGCACATCCTTCAACAGATCTGGTCATCGGAACTGTCGAGGAAGAAAAAAGTTGCTGCAATAAATATGCTTACCGTTCCAATCTTACTCTACTTGTTTGTTTTCTAAATTTCTCTTTGGAAAGCTTCAAGAATTTGTTCGGTGGTCTGGTTTAAATTCAGTTTGAATTTTGTTATCAATGATCTCAATTTACGTATTCAGCGTGTTCATGCCATCTAAGATTTTGGTTTATAATGAGGCCTAGATATTTTATATGTTCCCTCCTTAGCAGTGATCATTTTGCTGTTGGGTTCGTCAACTCGATCTGAAGTCGTTTTTTTAATAAATCATAATAAATCTCTCCGAGATGCAATAATCTCGTTTTGCATTGATTTTCAATCAATATTTCATAGGGATAATCATTAGAATCACGTCACATTTTCCTCGTATATTCAGACTCGAATATTTGGCAATATAAACATTTTTTCGTCTGTCGGAAAATCTAATTTTCTCCAATATTATCGTTATTAGGAGGACGTTGTAGTGGAATGAAATGGGCCTTTTAGTATAATGAGAGGCTTTCGGCCGAGCCTATTCCGCACACCAGGCTAGCTGAAGGGTCGACAGGGTCGGACAACGAAATATGATAATACAAATAGGGGTAAAATGTGAAGAAAAAAAAATTCAGAAGCAACGTGGCCTAGAATTTGCGTACATTACATAAATATGAACAGCTTGACGAACGATAACTTGTTGGATGTTTAGTACCAGCTGCTAGCTGTTTTTGTTCGTTTTTTTTTGCTTTCGTAAACTGAAACTGAAGAACATCGATATCTTTTGTGTGGATACGGTTGATGAGACTTTTTTTTTCAACAAAGTCCATCGGAAAAATTATACAGCACAGAAATTTAATGTGCCATCCATGGGATCGACAGAAAAGTCAAACCACGAATATTACAAATAGATAAGGGTACCAGTGGCAGGTAGTTACAAAATTTCGACGTTGACTGACGAATAAAAATCGATTTCTTTCTCTTTATATATATTTCACCGCAAATATGCCCCTAGTTGATTTCAGAATCTGAAAACATAGAATCATGATTCAATAATAAAAATCAAAATCAGTGGTACAAAGTAGGTTTATGGAGGTACTAATTGAAGCTGCAAAGAAAGACAAAAAACTTACCAGTGAATAGACACTTTTATCTCATTTATCTTTGATACTTTGACAAACTCATAGATGGCGTGTCTCCATTAGGTTAGCTTGAAAGCGTTGCATCGAAGAAGAATTTTCAGTTTCAGTACATATACATACTAGTGGAAAAAGTTTTGAAAAAATATTCAATAAAGAGAAGTTGCAAAAAAGAATTAAACACGTCAACTTCAGATTACAATAAAAAACTTCTTTCTTTTTGCAAAACCTACATCTGCTATTCTACAATTGTTAAAGTTAATTTATTTTGATAATGAAGTTGTGCAAATACTTTATGTACGCATTATAGAAATCAAAGTAACTTTTCAAGTGGTTCGACTATCATGGAAATTTCAAGAAGCTATATGTATACAGGGTGTTAATTAAGTATGTATCATAAATTTAACAGACGATTCTTTAGGTAATTTCAAGACGAAATGTTCATACAAACATGGATCCGCAAATCCTTCGTTCTCAAGATACAGGGTGTTTAAATTAAAATAAAAAAAAGTTATTCGTAAATATCTTAAATATCATTTACCTAATTTTGTTGTAATTTGCCAATTTATAACATTAAGGAGCTAATTTAGCCCGAATATGATTCAATTTATTAAGTCCAGTGGCGTCTCGAGCGGGATTTGAACGAATATTCTTGACTTAAAAATGTACGCCACTGGCTTTTGTGCAATTTTTATTGTTTCTTTCGATTAAGCAATTAGAAATACAACTTTTTTGTCTCTTGAACTTTTTTCGTATCTTGCTTAGTTTTTAAGAAAAAAAAGTCGACCTAATTGCATATCCTTGGACCTCACAAGGAATAATATGGGGAATTAAATGTTTCTTTTGGAAATTATTATTTTTACCATTTTTCATTACTAATTAAGTAACAATAACAACAAATATTAAATAACATTAACATCTAGACTAACGAGTTGCACTAAATTAAGTGTTGGAAATAGCCTCCTTCGGCTTTACTACAACCGTCTAGCCGCCGCATTATTGAATTTAGCACTCTTCTGAAAATACCTGGCATATTTTTTATTATGTCACATGAATTAATAATTTTATTCCGTAAATCCTCTTCGCTTCGAATAGCAGTTTTGTATACCAACGCTTTGAGGTGTCCCCAGAGAAAATAATCTAAGAGATTCATTTCGGGCGAGCGTGATACTATTTTTCAAATCATCTGCATTTTGTGGACGCGCATATAAATTAAGTCTTTGAAATATTCTCACAAAAAGAAATCTAGTGGAGTAATATCTGGACGTCGAGCTGGCCATGGTATTGGACCCTTATTTGCAATCCATTTCTCATTAAAACTGTGATCCAAATATTGGGTAACTATTCTATCATTATGCGGAGGTGCCCATCTTGTTGAAACAACATATTCAGTCGAGTTTGTATTGGTAAATTCTCCAAATGGTTCGGCAACACATGTTGGAGGAAAACCAAGTACCTCTCCCCATTGAGAATTTCTTCAAAAAAATGAGGTCCTATCAAATAACCATCAATGATTCCGCACCAAATATCAATTCCCCACACAAAATGAATTTTTTATTGCATCCAGTGAGGGTTCACCAATAGTGACAATTATGTTTGTTTATTATACCATTGTTATGAAAACGGCTTTCATCACTCCATAATATTTTGTTCAGAAACTGATCATCATCGTGAATACGGCTAGACAACCATGAATCTTTTATCAGCATCTCTTGAATATGGGAATAGATTAAAGTTATTGAAAATAAAACATAAATTATCACCTGGATTAAGTCCTTGAACCAGAAGTATTTTGCATGGGTAGAATTTGTTTTTTGGCAAAGACGTTGTATCGACGATTTCGAAATATTACTGCTACTTGTCTGGTAGGGTTATGTGGTTCCAATTCCATTTGATATAACACTGCAACAGTGTGACTCTCATATATATCCTTTTTTTTTCTCTCTTCTCCATTTTGTGCCAAAGATTTGTCTAAGCTAAAGAATGTTTTGTCTGACGGTAATCTTCTGTCAGGATACCGATAAGCGTATATTATCACTGCTTCTTTTGAATTACTTTTTGCTTCGCCATAAATACATATAATATCCAGCTTTTCTGCATTTGAAAATTGCCTTTTTTCATCAGTATTCAAGGAAAACTACAAGTGTGCTATATAGCTGAATTTAGAATTCGATGCAGAATCCAAAAACAAAAAATTTAAATCTGGGTTACCATTCAACATAATTGGCGTCGGTGTTACGACGCCTCAATGGACGACGCTTAGGCATCTAGATCTCTATCTAAATCTCTAATCTCTCTATTCTGAATAACAATGACATCGAAATCATCTGCTTTCACGAAATATTGATATTCTCATTAATTTTCCTGGTATTTGCCTGGTATATGAGACACCCTGTAGAGTTGAAATGAGTCAAATGTTAAAATCGTCTTGAAAATTATAAATTGAAAATATGCATTGTTATAGTAAATAACGGCAAAAATATTATCTTATACATAGAATAGAACATCTTTCACCGTTGTTCTTATTGAAGACTTGATTCGGGTTTATAGCGGGGCATTAGTAAGATCAAGCCTCGTTTAGTATATCACTGCATGGTTCGTTGTCTAATTGTTCCTGGATAACCAACAACAAATCGTTCATTGATATGAGCACTTTTTTGTAGATTGTAACTATAATTTTGTACGAGTGATGAATGCTCATCGTTCTGCTAGATCACTATTTGAAGGTTGTTTTCGATTTGCCCCACGTTGGGCGCCAAAGGATGGGATGAGAACGAAACAATCATTTTTCAGTTGAAATTACGGAAGAGAGAATTCTGCTCTTGTCACTATGAGAAGTCGTAAAAACATTCATAGGGGTAGTTAATTTTTCCCAAAAGCTAATATGTCGTAAAAATATATCGTTTTCAATTGAATATCAGAAGATCTGCCTCCATAACATTTGCATTTCTATTTTTTCTATCAGATCAATTTCTCTATCAGATATTAACGTACTGATAAAGTTACTGTCAGTGGAGTACTGGTGAAATCCACAATTTTTAAAAAATTGCTTATCTCTACTTTTATGTTAGACGCGACTTCTTCAAAATATATTTGCAATGCTACAGAATTATATTCAATAATAAAATAACACCCTTAGTATCTTAATAAATACTCCGAAAGAAGTTACAGCATTATAGCTTTATTCATTCAACTTACTTTCCAGAAAAGTAATTCAAAGTTTGTTGATATTCTCTATGGGCTAATATAAAAAACCAGCGTTAAAGTAGCTCATAAATTTTCTTGTGCACTACAAATTCTAGACACCCTGAAAGCCAAGATGGTGCAAACTTCTAAGCTCTGAGAATCATGAAGTTAATGATAAAATATATGTTAGGCAAACTAAATGAACTATAAAGACCTTCCTCAGAGGGCATATTAAACATATTCGGTGTCGTAGAAGATAAGTTCTAGGGTTGATCAACATATTTACCACAATAGTTAAGAAAGTTAATCAATAGTGTCTTGAGAACAAATCCCCTTGTAAGATTAAACAAATGTTAGGTGAATTCGGAACCTCGTACATGATATTGTACATAATTCAGATTCATTGAAAAAAAAATTGTCAACCACATGTATTGAAACTATTTTTTTCATTATATTATATTCAATATTCATTATTATAACTGTAATCATGTCAAACCTTATAAATATAAAAATGAAATCCATACACATACACTGTGAGTGAAAAGGTCATTATAATAGGATTTCATCACTGAGAAAGGAAATTCAGGAAGCTCAGATCGTAATCTAAAAAACAGTTGACGTTGCCGAAATCAGTTCCTTTTCGATTATAAGTCAGAGTTTCTCCTTGAAATTGCTTCGGTTCTTTGGTTGCAATAAATTTACATAAAGTTAGCTCTTTTACATATGGAGCTAAGTAAAAAAGTAATTCCTCAATAAACTCATTTTACTCGCAGGTTTTAAGAAATACTAACGTCTTGAAAACGTTAAAAACCTATGTTGTTATCATGAGAGAAATCCACAACCATGTTCTTTTTATTTTGTCGCTGAAATTTGTACTAGTTCGAGTATATTTTAGTTGGAATGCGTCCCAGTAACAGTCCTATCTGAAAATGTTACTAACCGCCACTTGTGTTTTGCATGGAATTTTCCTTTGAATGATAAAAAATACCCAATAAAGACCTCTTGATAGCGAAAACCGACGGTGAATTTGTGTGACAGAGTTTGAGCCCCTAGAGCCTGACGAATCCCAAAATCCCGCCGGTTACGCTTGAAACGACTCCCAACCCCCTCGATGTGTCTACTCTTATTTTTTTTCCAAAACCCAAGTAGCATCTTGTCCATATTTTTATTGTACGATATGAGGTTGTAGTTAACGACAAATATCCACAAACAAAATTATTTTTCTCTCTATAAGAGCACTGCATAACTCTCCGGCACATTTGTTTGAAATTTTTCTCTATTCGAAACACAGTGATTTAATGCACTCGTATTGCTTATGTTTTTTCTCCTATTCTGACACTTCTATTTTTCACTACTTTGTCTATAAACTCGCCTTGGATCGCGCCCTACACAGCGAAACAGGCTAAAATTGTTATAAAAAAACCTGGTAAGTTATCACAGAACATGCAGCTTGGACAGAGGAGTTTCAATTAATAACACGGGCGTGAAAGCTGCAACTGTTTTTCCAGAATGTTCTTTCATTGCCTTCAATAGCCAAAAAACATATTGATTTGTTACTGTACGAAACTTTTCATCAAAGAAGTGAATGAAACGTTGAAAAGTAGTTGGGGCATTGTTGAGGCCGAAAGGCACACCTTTGAATCAGTAATGTTTGTCCGTTTCTTGCCAATATAGTAATGAATCGTCATTGGCAGGAGCTTTGAAGAGAGCATATAGAATCTACGACGTGATTTTGTTTCAATTAATAAACAACGAGAAACATAATCTTCTGATGGGCAAGAAAATTCCCATTTCCATAACCAGTTCTAAACTAGTGGCACCTAATGGTTATGTCCCTAAGATACACTATCTAGATTGTTATTCTGAACCGTTAGAAAGAAAAGATACCAATCTCGAAAGTTCTTCTTGAATTTGCTTGACATAGTTGCCAGATCTAGAGATGGCAAAACTGCAACACCGAATTCTGCACAAAGCTAAACCGTTGTGGCATACAATGACCAATATATTTCTGTGTATTGATACTGCAACTTTGATACAGAAAGCTAACTGATTTTTTTCTCTACTCGGAAAGAAAAGGATTTCACTCATGTACCAAGAGACCAAGATAGATGCCACCTACTCCCTTCTATGGAGTCACAATATAAATTGTGGTGTCAAACTAGAACTTGAAAAGTCTTCAAGAAGGATATTGACATATAGTAGCAGAAAAGTCTCTTAGTGATTCTTTAAAATGAATCATCTTTAATCCTTTAGGTATTCTGAAGTAGTAACTTTCCATTTTTTTTAATAGAAATGGGAAATTTTAAGGAAACCATGATAGAGGTACAATTGTGGTTTCAAAGATTGGTGAACCGTCTAGTCAAATTATCAGTACCCAAAATGAATGGCATGAATGACAACGTTTAGAATAGGAAATTTATTGGGCCTCTATGCTTTTCGTAACGTTTAGAAGTTCAGAGCAAGCTGGCCACAGTTTTGTGCCAGCCACGTCTAGCCAAAAGCTAGACGTGGTAGAAGAAGCTAAGTATTTCTTATGAAAGGAAATCAATATGAATGACTTGAAACTCAAACGAAGTCGATTATTGTCGAATGTTTTTGGGAGACGACTAAGGAGTGTATTAGATATGAGAATCCTTAAAGAAATTCTGAAAATATTGTCAGTTCTCTGAATACAGAATATGACGGATCGATTTGACATATAATGGAAAGGTGATTATTACATCTCCAAGAGTGATCCATGTGATTCCATGTCAATCCACAAATTGTAAGAATTTTCGAAAATATTGTCCAATGAAAGTTACTAGCTATCGAATGGAATGAAATGATCGATTGAAGGAAAAATTGTTGCCGCTTTCAAACTCGTTTTAATAACACACCCGCCTTAATATCATTTTTAATTGTTTTTCTTTTGTTCGAAAATTAATCCGCGTGTTGTGCCAGTTTTATTTGTGGAACAATACTTATTGACTAATAACGCTACTTCATGGTTTTCGGGACAACACTTTTACAAGAAAATTTTACTGTTTTTCAATATTTGAAGAATATTGAAAATTAGGTAAAATCATTACTAATGGAATGATATCACATAATATTGAAGCATTTTGCTAATAAATTTTCAAAGTTTTCTTAGATGTTCAACGAATATGTCAAAATATTTTTCTTTGGAAAAAATGTAATGTATTTGAAAAAACATTAGTTGTAGTGGATTTCAGTAAAAATAATATTTGTTGGTTATAACTGGGAAATAACTATCAACTTAGTAAAATGATGCAAATAAAGTTAATGGTCAACACCTGTATAAAGTAATGATTTCTACTTATTTCAACACTTTCAAAAATATTTGTTGAACTATAAGCGTTTTTTCTGACGCTACAAAAGTCCCAACTGATATAGAAATGTACGCTTTCACGACTGGCGTCAATGTTTTGGTTGTTTTCCGGGTTTTGCCGTGGTCTTCTTTGGTTACAATCTTTTCTTGACGTATCAACTCACAACGCCACTGAAGATGGCTGAGCAGTTACAGTGGAAACGTTTGGAGATTGTAACCAGATAAGACCACGGCAAAACCCGAAAACCAACCAAAACAGTCTCAACTGAGTTTGTTTTGTGACCAACGCTTACTTGGAAATGTCAATAATTGAATTAAATAATGAAAAGTCCTACGTCAGTTTTGGATATGGAGCTATGCAATTTGAAACCATCATTCTGATATAAAAAATCGGTTACGGAAATTCAACCGAAATTTTTCAGTATTGTGCATTTTGTTCCCATATTCTAATTTTCTTTTTGGGACATATTTGACCTATATATGGAAATTCTTACATTTGTTTTTCCCGAAAGCCATGAAACCCTTGTATTCGTAAACTCGCCAAATTGAACATTGACCTTGATTAAATATTTGCTCTTGCTATAACTGAAGTGTATCGCGTGTTATGGCGACACTATTCTGAGACATTACAAAATGCTTCTATTATCGTAATTACGAAAAAAATATTGTTCACTGAAGAGGGGTAGGAAATATTGAACTTCTTGAACTCCGAAACAGTCTCGCAGAAAAAGAGTTACAAAGTCGCTCTTTCCTTGCTATGAAGTTTATTAGATTGTATTTGATTATCTTTCTATAGTAGGTTTCAAGAAAAGTTGTCTCATTTGCTATCTGTTTTTGAAGGATAATCAGTAATTGTCAGTATTTTATCGATTACAAATACTATTATGAGAATCCTCCTAAAACAAATGGTAAATCATACGAATAATTTTTGAACATTTCATGATAATTTCTTGAAATTTACGTATAAGTATGGAAAGTTTCAATACCGTCACATAAAAAAGCACTTGTGTTCGTTCAGGTTGTAATTTGGTAAACAAATAAATATAGTTGAAGAACTACATCATGGACAATGTAGTATAAAAATATCGCCTGTCGGACACTTAGACTGACTAAATTTAATCAAATCTAAATGTCATGCTTGACGTCAAACTGACATTTCCTAAATTTTGGTGATAGGTTTTCAGATGTATTTACGAACATAACACTAGTTTTGGGTTATGGTATTGTTTGTTCATTTTCTCAATCCATCTCACTTTTCCGAAACGTTCTTGACTGGGAAGAAGGCCGTTAAAATTTTGATTTCAAGGCAATTTTTCTGAAATTTTCAAATTTTCTTCATTGTTTGTTTGAAAGTAGTTGATATTGTTCGACTATAGGATAAATCTTTATTATTTTTTTTTGACTGTCGAAATTTAGTTTACACTAAATTTCTTTTTTAAGAATCCAGTGCAATATGACGTCTACATCAAATATTCCTTTCATGATTTGTGCAGTTTTTTTGGAACCGGCCCACCAATCCTCCTATGAAAGTCACGTTGTTTATGATTGTTCAATTCAACGTCTCATCCTCATCCTGTCGATTTTTTTAAAATCAATATATTCAACAGTCGGGAGCTGTCAGATTCACGTCGTCACTCACCTAGACAGGACCGTACCAAGATTCACTAGCAACAATGTCCATGTTTGGAGCTAACTCCAAATCAATCTAAATCAATAGTTGAAAAAATCAGAGGCTGAACCAAATTATTAATTTTGAACAGTAATGAATTTATATTTCCCAGGTTTTGAAGAATACTAGTTTTTTTATTACTAAAGTTAAATTCTATACCATCAACGTTTTCTTTCTGGAAACAGTGCCTGTAGGGGAGAACATATTTCATATTTTGAACGTAACGACAGGCAATAAAAATGTTTTGACATGTACAAGGCCAAAAGATAGTTATATGTTTTGATGAATTGAGAAGAAGTGTCAAAAAATAAACTATTAGGAACCGGAGTGATGAGTTAATTACATTGAATAGTTCAATTTTCTGGTGATATATTCTAGAATTCCATGGAAATTCATTCTGATTTGTTTTATCACGATGTATATAAAAATGGCATGATTGTCTCCCACGGAATCAATTTGCAAAACTAGTATTTAGCTAGAAAACTAGAATAAAATTTGGTTTCTTTCAAAGTGTTATATTCTGTTTTCTTTATTTTCCCTATGCTCCATGGAAAAACAGATGGTAAGACTTAGTTTTGTTATGTTCTGTTTTTCGTTTAGCTGTCTTATTTTCTAGCCTTTTATCAAAGGAAATGCCTGACTAGAATATGTGTAAAATATGTTTTTGTTTTCTGTTCGATGTGGCCTTATGAATGTCTTAGGAACTTGTTTGGACCATTCAAAATCTGCCTTTAAATGACCCCCTCGGGGGTTCATGGGGATGTGCGAAATCCGAAAACAATTGTTAATGTTGATATTTCGATGGTAAATTATCTTTCAAAACATGTTGCTATGTAGATGATAGTAAGAAACATGTGCTGATTGAATTAGGTGCATGTTGTTGAGGAAGTTGCTAATTATGAAGGTATAGTCAGATAGCTAGAGGAATGCCTTTCATTTTACTAGAGCTTCACTTGCATTTTCAAATTGATGTGAGATTAAAGTATCACTGTTTTTTTCGTTAACTCATGGTTCGTGGAACAGGAGAATTCAATGATAAAATATTTCAAATATTGTCATATCATGTCATACTTGAAATCGAGTATCATCATATTTGGACGTCAAATAAAAACAGCTTCTGGAAAAAGAAATTCTTACTCATATTGGCATATTGAAAAGTGCTTCATACATTCCACGCATATGAATCTCATTGAGATGTATTACTAGTGATTTTGAGGAATACTTTGAACAAATGATAGGTCTAGTTTTAACAAGTTGATTTTTTTTGTTTTCTGAGAAAAAGCACAAATAATTCTTTGGCATCCAGAGTAACAGAAACTTGAATGTGATATAGTAAGAAAGGACTCTCACCATTGCAAATTAGACGTTTTGAAAGAAAGAACTATGTTCTGGAAACTTTCGAAAAGATATCCATCTAGTACATGTTTTTAAAGGAGAATGTTATCTTATCTTCAAAAACTTTCAAAAAAATATCCATCTAGTACATGTTCTTAAAGGAGAATGTTGAATTGTCTTTGTAATATTTTGTAAAATTTAGACTTAACAAAAAAAATTTAAATTACGTATTTATTTTTAGGAAAGAAAGTTATTGGCTTTCTATATCTCCATCTAGAACAAAATGGAGATCAAACTGATCTTCCTCTTGAAGATGATCACACGTGTCGAGGTGTTAAAATAACTGTTTTGTGTTGGGAAAAAGCTCCAGTAATATTCATGTATTTATTGTATATTAAAATCTACTAGTATTTCATAAATATTCCACTTAATGTTTATTTAAAAAAAAATTGGATAATCTGTAGTCGGACTAAGTAAACATAGATATCAAAGTCCATTTCTATTGCGTTTGAACCTTCTACAGGTAGGCAAATAGAAAGCAGTTGAAAAACTTTTCAAATTTTATTCTTCACTTTGTAAACGTTTTGCGATTATGATTGTTATATCTCACTGTTGAAATATACATTCTTTAAAAAATGTTTATTGTGAAAATGGGTAAACAGTACTGGAATTCCTCTGAGTTATACAATTACAAAATTATAACTTGAAAGTAACAGATAAGTGTTTCCATGTTCTAAAAATGAAACAATGAAAATAAAGGTCCTTCGTGTTGTCTTTTGGAAACTGCGTATTGCCGGATGTCGATTCGGCATAAATCAGTGATTCCACGTTCTAAAAATGAAACAATGAAAATAAAGGTCCTTGTGGTGTCTTTTGAAAACTGCGTATTGCCGGATGTCGATTCAGCATTGACATTGATCTTGTTTATCCATGTCACTTTGGGTATGAATAGAGAAGGTCGATAAACAACATATAATAAATGAATAAGGCCTCAAAGATTCATGATTTTTAAATTCTGAATTGTCACTCTAATAGAAGCGAAATTGCTATCTCACACATATCGTTGACCTCATTTTATATGATATCAAATAATTTCTTTTTGTGGGTAACAACAAAAATACTCGGTGAGGTATTCATCGTTTCGAAAGACTGAATATTGTTTAAAAATGTTTATGCGTTTTATGCTATATGAAGATTCACAAAAATCAAGTTTTGACCTCAACATTGCAAAATCTTCGCCCCTACACTTCAAATTTTAATTCAAATTTTCTTAACTGCATCGATATTCAGAAAAAATTGGATTTAGTTTCTTCTTGTCCTCTATTTCAAAGTTTACCCGGGGGTTGCTTTTACCCTGGATGCGGATACTACACCTTTTTGGAGGTGAAGAATGGTTCATTGAAATCAGAATGAATTCATTGACTTTTTTTTTCTGAATTTCAGTCGTCAGCAATTCATTAGCGAGTGAAAGTTTCAACCAATAAACATACGTTTTCAGTACGTTCTCACTACAAATTTAGCTCATGAGAAACAAAAAGAATTAAAGGTTTGTGATGTAATCCGAAGTGAAGTAACAAAAAATAATACTTTTGGGGTATCAAAATGTCCATGGTATAGTCTTATTCATTGAAAATATTCAAAAATATAAATGAAAAGTCGCACTCTTCTTTCAGAAAATGACTATATCTAATTCAATCAGCATCAAGAAACTTGATAACATAGCAATATGGTGTATCTAAATTTCAGAATACCAATTTTCTCTTTGTGCTGTAAAGATTTGTTTCAGTAGGTTTTCATGCATGCTTGCAATTTTTATATATTGTTACTTTCATAATGTAACTGTTCATATCTGATATCTAATAATATCAACAATGACATGTTTGTAATTTATGAATGCGAATTTCCTCAGCTCCATAACACTTGGTATATTTATAAGACGAAATAATCAGAGATATTGTCTATAAATTGTTGAGATTTGAGTTAGAACACTAGATAAGACATGGGATGAAAAGTCCTGGGCCTAAGAAAGAAAACGCGTTATTTTTGTTCAAAATTGTCTTTATTCTTCAATGTAATCTCCTTCAAGAGCCACACAATCATTCCAACGACGCTCTGACATTTTACTACCACAATGTAGAACGATTTATCTTTTGTCTCAAAATAGGCGTCAGTTTCAGCAATAACCTCTTTATTCGAGCAAAATTTTTCGCCGATGAGCATTTTTTTGAGGTGTGCGAACATCCAGTAGTCGCTGGGAGTCAAATCTGGCGAATACGGTGGATGTGGGAGCAATTCTAAGATCAATTCATGATTGACTTGTGACAAGTTGCGTTGTATTGATCAAACTTTTTTTTCTTTGCCATATGAGGTCGTTTCTTTGCAATTTCGGCCACTGTTGATGGTATTTATCTTCTTAAAATAGTCGATGAATATTACACCACGCACATCCCAAAATACCGAGGCCATAACCTTTCCAGCCGTTAGTTGTGCTTTCGGGCGCTTTGGACGAGGTTCAACAGTTGCTCTCTAATCAGATGACGGTCGTTTTAATTCCGGAGTGAAGTGATGGATCCATGTTTCAGCTATTGTCACATATCTATGCAAAAATTCCGGTTTGTTATGTTTCAACATAGCCAAACACTGCTTAGAATCATCAAGAAGTTCTTGTTTTTGGTCCACAATGAGCTCACGCGGCACCCACTTCGAACAGAGCTTTCTTATACTCAAATGCTCATGCAATATGAAGCCAACACGTTCTTTTGCTACCTTTACAATGTCACCTATCTGTATCTGTAGACTAGGGAGGGTGAGTATAAGGCCACCGCACTTAGGCCACATGTGATCCATTGTACATCCTCCCGAGGAGTGGTCGTCCTAGGTCATCGTCCATTCTGTCCTTTCCAGGAAGGTGGACAGGTCTCTGGGAGACATCTCCTTTATATCGGCAGGTGTAGGCCAAGACTTGCCGAACACACACTCTCTTATTGACGATAACTCCTATACACACATCCTGTATAGAGGTGTGTCCACTAGCCCTATACTATGGAGATGTTTCCTTAGTTGACAGTGGCCAGTCAGAAGTCCTACTGTTAAGCGAAGATTTTTCCTGGTCAGCGCCAGATATTTCTTTGGCGCCAGCCTCCCATCCCATCTCGTCAAGGATCGAGCATGGTTGTAATATTTGGCTGGTTCCGCAATTGTCGGAGTCATCAGGCCGTAGGTGCCACTGGATCCTAAAATTCTTAGTCCAGTCGCTTCCTTGGCTAAAGAGTCGGTAATGCGATTAACTTTACTCCGGTCGTGCCCTTTAACCCACCTCAGGGTAATGTTATTATCTACCAAGGCTTTGAATGAATCTTGGTGGCACTCTATTACTAGCCCTGAGGTAACACGTTGTCTGTTCAAGTCTAATAGAGCTTGTCAGTGCAGATTGTTATGTTTTTGCCAGAAATTCCTTTCCTGGTTTGTGACGATTGAGATACCAGCCAGTTCTGTTTGGACCACCTGGTATTTTTCCCATTCCCCACTTAATTCTTAGACTTAGTGATCTGGAGTACACTCCACATCCTGAACCTTCTTTGGTTTTTGAGCCGTCTGTATATATGCGTATTGCATTTGTAGCATCTGACTTTGTGTCAGCTAACTCACGCAACTTCACTATTCGACCATGAAAAATGATTTTGTGATTTTTTTGTAGATTTTCTAGTGTTACTGCTAGCCTGGGCTGATTAGCGCAGGTGCTAGGTCAAGTCTAAAGTAGGTGGGTCTATTCGATCCTCCACCGCAACCCGCAAGGGTTTATTGTGGCTCACACCTATTCACATTCGACTAAATAAACCCAGCTTCTCAACAAAGCCGGTTAGTTTGTATGGTGAATGGTCTTTCAGGCCAGATGTAAGAGTACGGCTCTGCCGAACTCTAAAAATCTGATTCGGTCAGGCACTGATTCGGGCAGGCACAAAGTATGTGCTCTGCTGTTTCATTATTTTCCAAACAGAGGCGACACACAATGTTTCCGATAGTCCCAGTCTCTGCATATGATGATACAAATGACAGTGACCTGTACGAAGGCCTGTTAGACATCGTAGTTCATCCCTACTGTAGTCCAACAACTGTTTGGTATCAAATTTCGAAGGGTGAATAAAGGTCTTGGAGTGAGCCAATCCTGGAAGATTCTGCCAGAAGTTCATAAATCTTCTTGCCATACAGATATTCAATTTTTGTTTAGCAAAGCCTAAAGCAGGCCAATGACAGGTTATGGTCTGATGAAGCTGCTTGTAGCTTCAGTTGACGAGAGATCTGGGAAGTATAGTGGGTGAGGTAGAACTTCGTCGCTCAGTTCGTTTAATTTTCGAAGAATAGAATAAATATTTATCGAGATATGAAGCTACAAAAACATATGACATTAAAACTGACAAAAATTTTTAACGAGCCTAATATAATAATAGAAAGATGGCATTTCACGATTTGTTGTTGATATAAACATGTTCTGGAAATAACCACTTTTTAACATTTTGCGCTTTTCTTATCTCTCAAAAAATTCATGTGATAATGTTTACCGTGCTTTCACCAAGTATCTGCTGTAGTAAAAACAAATTTCTGTTGTGTAGGTACATTTATCTAGTGAGCTGACTCGAACTACATACTTGCCCCATTATTCTAAATTGATTTGAAAAAAATATCGATGGATTCCACAAGTTTATTTTCCGTGAATAGGCATTGTTCCCAAAATGGCACTTCTCAATCATCAGCGAATCATCGTAGGCTAAAAAATCCTCGCCAGCAAATCATTTTCTCGTTTCCATTTCACCAACTATTTCTATATTACGTAGTGCATATTTTAGCATAGTTTTGCATGAACTTTAAAATAATTTGTACTCCATACAGGGTAGTCGGCGATATCGTATAGAATCGCGGCAATCTACGAAAGGAGTTCGACAGTGTAATTGAGATTTGATTTTGAAAATATTTTTACGATATTTTTTTTCGGCTTAGTGCAATACATTTAACATTCAGCGATTTTTGCAAGTGTTTCAAGCTTATGAAATAAAATTGTTGTTTTTGGCTGAATATTTCAATGTGATTTTTGTATTTCTATATTTTGTATGTTATAATTTTCAGCGAAAGTCTTGGAACTTCACAGTCGAATCAATCGGTTGATGATGGTATTGTTTTTCACAAGTTTAATAATTGATTTGCCTGTTCAGTTCCAATTCACTGCAAATATAAATTGAATATAAATTTATCACGTTTTCATGCTTGAATTGAATTTTTCGAGAGAAGTGAAAGTAAATCTTTTAGAGTGATGTTTCAATGTTGTCTCGAAAAATTTCTTTCGAAAAAGTAGATGGTGAAAATGAATTATTGACAAAAAAGTAATTACAACGTACAGTTATCACATCTACTTTGTTTTTTCGGTGCAAAGACATATCCGATGAAAAGATGAATTGTTGATCCACCAATTTGAAACATGATCAGTTTTGTATTGCATCATGATTTATTGTGTTTACATTCAGAAAATATTTCAGAGTGTACATCAATTTCAATTGGCGACACAAGGTCATCAAAAAAATGGTAGGATTTTTCTACATGACAAAAATCATAATTGTTTTTGCACTGATTAAACCGCATATTTATATGAAAAAAAAATACGGAGGTGTATTCCTCTCTGTCGAAATTTTTTTTCGATGTTTTTGTATGAGCTAATTCCTATATGCACCGTTTGTTTTATTTTTTCTATACTTCTGCGCTCGCTACACTTTGTGCCACTGCCCATTTGCTGTCGATCTCTCCACGAATGGCGTCGCTGACAACCTAATATTTCGGTAAGTTGCCTTAGCTGTGAGGTTTATCGCTTCCTTTTTCTCTCTTTATTATGGGTACTGTTGGAATTGTACGGGATGTTTCGAAAACGGATGGTATATTTATGATGATTTTCCTCATTGCATAATAATTTCTCTTGAAGCATAATAATTGCCCTCTAGGTATAAAAATACTTACCCTTGAGGCATACAAATAATTTTCCTCAAGGCATAAGAATAATTTCCCTCAAGGCATGAAATTACCTACTTTCTTTCAAGGCATGAAAATAATTGCCGTCTAGGTATAATCATTCCTCTCGAGGCATAAAATGATTGCCCTCAAGGCATAAAAATGATTTCCTTCCAGGCATATAATAATGACTTTCCTCAATACATATTAATTTCTATCAATGCATAAAAATTGCCCCCAAGTCATAGCAATAGTTGCCCTCGGAGGCATAAAAATGATAATTTTCCTAAAGGAATAAAAATAACTGACGTCAGGGTATAACAATTTTCCTCAAGGCATAACAATACTTTCTCTCAAGGCACAATGATTCTCCTCAAGAAACAATGATTACTTTCAAGGCATAATATTTGCCTTCAAGGCATAAACATAATTTCCTTCAAGGCATATAATAATTGACCCTCAGGCAATAACATATTTTTGTTGAAATTTTGCCGTTTAAGAATGAAAAGTACAATTTGAGATTTTATTATAATATGTTAAGACAACGATAAAAATAAAATAAATACAACAATAAAAATTAATTGGCGCTCCGGGGCGACTTCATTGATTCCAGTGGCGCATTTGCTTTTTCAGCTGCAGGAAAACCCGGAAAAACCTGCAGCAC
>WOGO01000900.1:0-20292 GCA_015342085.1 Leptinotarsa defecta | reverse complement strand
CGTTATTGAAAAGTACTCATCACGTTTTCAGTTTCTTGGCCAGGTAGGTACCACTCCTTTTCCAGGATTTAGAAAGTCTATAATGTTCTCTCATGGCTATGACACTTTTTTCGTTATCACCTCGCGTAAAAACAATGTAATTTGCTACCGAATTCTCTTTTATGGATTAAACTAGTTTCAATTCTGGATTGAACCTACCTTCATGCATCTTCTCAGATTTTAAAATTTCTGCAGCAATTTGTGTATTGGCGTAACATGTCCCCATCAACGCAATATCAGTATCAATTCCCAAAATTTCAAAATTTGTCAAATTTATGTTGGGTTCAATATTATAATTGAGAAATGTATCCAATAGACAAGTTTCATGTTCTGTGAAACTGGTGTTCGTAACATTGATAAATTTGTCTACGAACTTATGTTGCGAAAATAGTTCACTGTTCTTTTTTTTTTCTTCAGTGGTCTGTTCCGAATTGAAACATCCAATTTCTTTCTCTGCATCAAAAACCTTTTACCCGAATACGAAACTTAACTCCGAATACCTGAGTCCAGGATTTGAAATTCAACGTGTGGAGTTTACTAATAAGTTGTGTATGTATCACTTTGAGATACATACTGTACTGTACTATATTTTTCCTTTTATTTTGATCCCTTTAATTTTTCCATGCCTACTTCCTTCAGATGCAGCGTGGCTTATGTCATTGGTCTTTAAATGGATACATTTCGGGAACACTTCTTCTTTCAAACATTGGTTGAAAAACCAAATGTTTTGGTTAATGTCTCTCTTATTTATCTCTCGAACGGTTTCACAATCAACACTGATGTACACAATAAATTAATAAAATCTGAAAGCTTGAAAAATGTTTTGTTCCCAATTTGATGATCCTCATTATCCTCTAAATCCAAGATTAACCAAATAATATATTGGCACGGCACTGGGTTGCACAATTATACTATCTTGTGTCACGAATATCTGATTTATATTCTACCATATTTGACATGAAACTAAATACGCCTCTGATAAAAGTAGTGGTCTCTTGAAGTCATCAGATAAAAACAAACTCATCACTGATTAGAACTGACATTATTATCTTGACACCAAAAAGTAACACCATCACATCACATTCAAAACAGCGGCTTCATTATATCAGACTTCTTTGTACATATAGAATATGAAATTAGGACCGCCCCCTTCTTATATGATATGTAAATACGATAAATAAACTGTAGCCATTCATAAATAATATTATGAATACCGGTCTGTCAACAGTAATAAATACCAGCTACATTTGAGCAAGTGTTTCTTGGGTCAAATTACAACCAGTTCATCTGGTAAATATTTGACCATCGGGGTATCAGGTAGATCCAGAAGAATGTGCACCGTAAATAAGAAAAACGAAACCGAAATAACGGAGGTCAATAAAATACTGCCGGTTTGATTGCCACTTCAATTGTTTCTCGGCAAAATGAGTTTTGTCGATGCAGTATATAGTTTCAATGAGTTTGGGATATCAACGCGTACAACTGCAATATAGAAAAATCGATTTGTAACAAACAATAGTTTGTAGAGAAAGTTTATATTTCCTTGAGATTTCGAAATATTCGCATTTATCTACTATAATACCGATTCTCAAGTGTTTTCGTGTTCGTGAAATTTATGTAGGTACCTACCAGATAAATCACTCAAGAGTTTATCAAGGTTACTGAAAATCAATTATATTTCATTCTGTCCATTGAATCAATTTAGGTACCCTTTACTCTGATAAAACTATAAACTTTTTTTTGTTTTTGAAAGCAATGACGTTATAGTTTCGACTTTTGACCGGTTCTCACAGAAATTTTACCAAAATCTTCACAAAATGTACAAGTGTACAAATAGTGTACATAATGTATACAACTTCTGCCATATTGCCTTAAATGAAAATTATAATGATAACCATATACAAGTAACTGTCATAATTCAAAGTCATGCTGACTAAGAAAAATTTATAGTGTCCGCTGTCGTCTCTAATATTTATCAGAAAAAAAGTTCACAGCTATACTCATCTACTGTTCAAACAACCCTAGTGGATGAAGAATGTCATGTAATCATCAAAAAGCCTCCAAATTATGTTTTTATACTATTTTGCTCAACTAAAATCAGAAATTTGTATTCCATCTCACTCAAGTGGTGCTAGATTGAACTACAAAGTGTACCAGAAACCCACGCACACAGATAGGTAACTGCACGCATTATCGAACCAACATTCTAGTCGAAAGAGAGGAGTCATCTCCACTCTAACGGAACAGATTTGAAGAATATAAGGACCAGAGCATCTAGAATCTAGAGGAAGAACTGAAACATATTCAAGCAATCTTGAGATCGAATAGATACAGTGTACCCGAGGTCAACGAAGCTATGAAACCGAAGAGTTCTACGGCTTTAAACGGAGAGAAGGCTCAGATGGTTGCACGCGGCTATCTGCCTTACATCTCTAAGGTCACAGACAAAATTGGGAAATTCTTGGGAAAACACAACATCAAAACGGTTTTCAAACCCACCAAGGTCGGCTAAGACACAAGGGACCCACTATCAGCAGCAGGGGTTTGTCGTATACCGTGCACATGTAGGAAGGTATACATCGGAACCACCAAAAGATCCATGATAACATGGCTGAAGGAATTCCATTCTAAGAAGTTCGGGAATAACAAACAGCATGACGGCAGGTGGAAAAGGATCAACGATCGTTATTGACAATCTACCTAATCCAGGTACAGATTTTATCAGACTATCTGAATCAATATAATCACGCTTTACCTAAGCCAAATACAGTCAACAGCACATCAAACTGGCGGGTTGGATGTCCTTGTTCATCTTTCACTGCCTGAACCACTGTGCCTACTGCTTTTGCGAGTGCATTGGCTTGGGATGTGGGGGTTGAGAAAACCGGCCTTCGGATGCCTCCTTCCACGTAGCCCCGCTGGATTCTGTTATTCCATAACTGAATGGCATCCCGACGATGGCTTAATCCTAAGATGTGTGTATCCGTGCCAAGAGGATTAATGACACTAAACCTATCAGCTGTCTCCAACGGAACCTTCGAAATAACGGGCGCCCTCTCGTCATAGCATCGCCTTATCACGATAATCTGGTGCTCTGCCGTGATTGACCTTCTTTCCGTAGCTACTCGTGGGACTTTTATGGATAGAGTATATTTAAGAATGTCGAGCTCACGACTCCAACTGACCTCCCTGTAACTTCAGATCAGAAGCGAGAGTCTCCGACTCCTGATCGAACAACTGAACCTAAAAAAAGGTTTGGTAGTGCAGCCAGGAAACGACTGAGTCCTCTTTTCAAGAGCGGAGTACCTTATAAAATTGCCTTGAACCTAATTCTTGAGCGGCGTACGCAGAATCTGTCTTAGGTGGAGGAACAAACCCCCTATGAGCAGATCAGCAAACGTCTGCGCTCAAACGATGATTCACTGAAACCAGAGGCGAAAAAGCCTTGCACGGCTGAATCTAAGGCATCGTCAGGTGTAGCTGACGTGAGTAAAACCTCATATGGGAAGGTTGTCGCGGGTATCAAGGTGGGAATCTTGCACCTTGATTATCCGACTTCCTCATTAACGGCCAATCTGCTGGAATCTCTTCAGGAGGCTATTTTGTCGGCTGTAGAGGTTATTTCAGATGATGGGCCACAGGTACAATTCCAGAGCTGCGTTTTTCGGCCTGGATGGTAACAGGTCGTTTGTGAGGTTCAGGTTAGCGCCAACTGGCTTGCGGATGTAGTTAATACCCTGCAACCGTGGGAGGGCGCTTCTCTGAAATGCGCTATAGAGGACCAACTTCCAAAGCCACACATCTGCATTGCTTACCTACCTGACGGAGGCAGTCACAGACTGACATCCGACTAGGTTCTCACTACATTGAGGAAAATAAACCATAGTTTGTCAACCTTGGAGTGGAATATTCTCCACGAGGAAAAGTCATTATTGACGTTGGCCGTGCTGGCAAGCGACACATTTTCCTGAAGATAGAGGCTAGGTGGACTGCATATAGACTTCTGCACATTGCCAATTGAACAAATCAATTCAATGCAGGGTGCAACAGACTGTTGGTTGACACTGGAAGTCACAGCATTTTGTAATTGACCTCTGACTTTATGCCTCCAACTGTCAACTACTGACGATCATCTTGGGTTCATTCAGGCTTGGAGACCAGCTCCCCTACCCTTTAGACTGATGTTACTGTCAACTACGAACTGCCTTATAAAGTACTGTTCTCAATTAGAGACGACTGGATACTCCGGAAGAAGGAAATATTAAGAGCAGATAGTTGTTGGTTCACAGATGGATCGAAAACACTTTTCGGTTCTGATGCAAACCCAGGACAGAGATATCAACCTGCCTAGGGACCGAATCAGGTTTTTAGAGTTCGTCAGAACCGTACTCTTACCTTCTGACCTGAAAGACCACTCAATACACAAACTAATCGGCTTCGTCAAAAAGCTGGGTTTATTTGGTCGAGTGTGAATAGGTGTGAGCCACAATAAATCCTTGCGGGTTGCGATGGAGGGTCGAATAGACCCACTCACTTCGGACCTGACCTAACCTAACTACCTGAACAGTCAACATGAATACGTGATAGGCAGCCTCAATATCTGACAGTTGTAATATTTGGGATTTCGCATCATCCAGCTGACTCTACCATATTTTCGAAGTTTCCGCAAAACTCTTTCGAAAACCTCCTTATTCGGATATTCTGTTAATCTGTTACAATCCGTTTTTTGTTAACCAAATGTCGTCCCACTGGGAACAAAAACTTTTGAAAGTAGGACCTTGAGCGATCTGAGGATTAATGGGATCTTATATTTCAACGTGCGATTCATAGCATGCAATTGAATGAAACAGAAGGTGTTCCATTGAAAAAACGACTTTGGTATCCCAAATTTCTCAGGACCACCCTGTATATTTCAAATTTAGCTTTGAACATGACCACACGTAACCTGTATATTTCTGTTAGTCAAAATAATTGAAAATATGTTTTGTCTATCTTTCGTAAACCGTTTCATTACTCGAAACTCATCCTAAATGATACTGAAGCTAAAAAAGTGAAATGCGTTCCACAGTCAAAAAACAACTATTCTATTGAACGAATGTCATGATTTTCAAAGAGTGCCGTTTCGTATAATGCGATTAAGGAACAAAAGCGTTAGCAAAGAACGCAGCTTAACCTTGTGCCCGACATATTGAAAAATTCCGAAAACCAAGCAAAAGCGTTACTAAATTCGTTGTCACCGTATCAAATCGTTCTAGCATTCCGCCGAAATCCATTTCAACTTGTTCTCATTCGAAGGAAAAAAGAACTCAGGTGGTCCTATTTGGACGAAGGTCTACATAAATAGCCATTGTTACAGGCGAAGGGTGTTTCGTTGTTGAAATGTTAGTACTTTTGTTGTATCCAAGGGTACGTTTATAAGTAAACTGTTCACGAAATGTAGGTGAGTATTTATGTCAATGACAACCGGTTGAAATTACAGAAAACGAAGGTTGTCAGTGGTGTAGAGGCCAATAACAACAATTCCGAATGAATATCAATACTTCCCAAAAACAAAATTTTATAGAATATTGCTCAGACATATGGATGTGAAAATCATGTAGTGTAGTGAGAAAAAAGAAAGAGTTATGTACTACCGAATAGGATTGTAGAAATAAATAGTCCATCAGTTCAATGGTGACTACATATTATCACGGAAAATTTAATACATCTGAATCCACATGCCTTCGGATATTTTCCATTTTCTATGTATAAGTTCGAGAAGTAGAAAGCCAAAACTTTTCCTGAAAATATCTACATATATACATTTTTCGAACTAGCAGATGAAGAGATCTCAATAAATTTCTTGACAAATTTGAATGCTATTTCACAGAGCCATAAACTCTGGGTACAAATGGTATCAATTAGAAATCAATTCAATTCACCCCAGCAGTTTGGTTCTTTTTCAAAATACTTGAAATAACGAGAGAGGAAAAAGTATCAAAATCAACAAACATTGGTGATGGAAAGTAGAATGTGAATACGCCCAAAGATGTATTTAAACAATTCTCTCAAGATCCCCCACAATGATCCACCAGAAAACACAATCGAGAGTGAAGAAGGTTCAGTGCATTCTGCGAGAATTTTGGAAAAAAAGACTAAAAAATAAGCTGCAAAATACCGTGGAGGATACGCAATTCAAATTTACAATAACTGAGAACTTAAGAATGTTTCTCTCCATTACCATCAGAAGCTGAATGTAATTGAACTATTGAGCGAGTCTCTAAAAACGTGTTTTTTCACTGAACTTTCATTAAGTCTGTAATGATTATACGTATAGATAGTAAATGTTCAAGAGGTGACAAAAAAGTATGTGATTTTCTGGAACTTCAACTAGCGTTTTCTAATATGACTGATAACCAGTCCGTACAGAGCTTATTGTAAATCATCTGAAAATAAAACTTTTAACGGGTAATCAACTGTATTGCCAAACTAACTGACTATTATAAGAAAACAAGTCCAGCTGAGGCACCAGCCAATCTAACAATAACATCCTCTGACGGAAACACCAAACTCTTACGAAGGTTCGACATAGATGAACACTCCAATCTAGCAGACCACTATTATAATCTTCATGCAGTCATTGTTCGCTGTGGTTCTGGCGTTAAATCTGGTCATTATTACGCATTGGTCAAAGACGAAACAGACTGGTTTAAGTTTGGCAATAGTCGTGTCACTAAGTGTTCTGGCGATGTCTTGAATTTATTGGAGCCTCTGGAGACACCCTACATTTTGTTTCATGAGAGAGAGGACATTGGCAAATCAAGATCTTCAGATGATGTGGTGTTGTAGCTTTTTTCGGGTTTTTCTGCAGCTGAAACAGCAAATGCGCCACTGGAATCAATGAATTCGCCCTGGAACGTCAATTGATTTTTGTTGTGTTTGTATTTTGGGAGTGTTATTACGAATGCCTTTTCTATGTATATATTTTTTTCATTGAATTTTTTATTTTTCAATAATTGATAATAATATTATGAACACAATAAACAATCAGGGTAATTAGTCTTCTTCAGAGTGGCTAAAACTATGTCCGAGACAGTCGATACACAGTGCGTTAATATGTTCTAGACACAAAAATCTGCTACACTGAGAACATTCATATTTTGTTCTGCGACTGTTTTTCGTGACGCAAAAGAAACCTCTACCATGGGGTATCTTGATCTGGAGGGATATTTTCGGGTTCCAGTTGACCGATTTTTCTTATTTGCATTCGGGATAAACGTGGTACTTGTTGGACTGTTGCATGCTTTTTGAGATGGTTCGTAACCAAGTCAATTGAAAGTCGTTCTAGGAAATCTCTTCGAAGATTTTTGGAGTTGAAGGTTGCGAATGCGTCTGTCGCAGTTATATTCAGTACACGGTAAAAAATTACCGTACTACCCACTTGTATTTCTGGCATAATTACAGTTATACCATAATTAATCGACTGTATCAGCATCACTCTTCGTATGATTGTACAACATAATAATTTCAGGTTTATTGTTTCGTGTCTAAAATATCATCCTCGTGCATACTTCATATGAGAAGTACTAATTTTTTTCTTTGAAATATATGACACTAGTACAATTTTCTTCGAAGCCAAATATACTCGAGCCCCCTGGTCTACTTGTCAGAAATGCACAGAGTAGTTCTCGCTTTTTTTCTTGATGTGCCGATCATACTTAATTTTTTTTAAGAAGGCTTTTACATAACGGTAAACTAGTAAACTATATGTCCATTCTGACGTTTCTTCCAGTCTTGACTACAGGTTGTACAAGGCGCTCAACAATTCTTTTTCAGTATGTTTAACGGAAAATGGTCCAGGAAGTTGATTTCCGACGTGAACTTCCATGTTAAGTGTACAAAATGTCTTAGCATCCACTATTTTGATGCCATACATATTGGGCTCACTGAAAATGTACTGACGAAAATTAAATTTTCCACGAAAACCCGGGAGCATTTCGTCGATAGTAGTATACTCAGATGGCGTATAATTTTCTTTGCAGTTCGGAACATACAATTCGGATAGATCTTACATTGCTGCCAACTCATCTGTATTTTGCCTCTCAGGTCTAGTATTCATTTTGTTACTTACGTTTCAATGACATCGTCAGCCTAAACATTTCAATTGATATGGCGTTGGTTTTCCACGAATCCCCTGCCTTCAAATGATTGGTTTCACACACGGTGGAAAGGTATTAGAGTCCTAGCAATGCTTTGATTTCAATTATATCCGTAGGAGACGCTGTTTCTGCTCGAGTTTTGATTGACGGTGGATGTTTTTCCATAATAATAATAATGATAATAATAATAGTTTATTAAACAACTGTGGTACAATATATACATATGGTACGTCAATTAAATCAAACCATTTACCCTTAGTACATAGTTGAAATGAAGTATAAAAAAATGTTTGTGAACCTATAAAAACGATATGTAGTAAATACACAAAAAAATTAAAATATAAACATACTTTCGAAAGCAATTGTCAATAAGATTCACCTTATTTTATAATAATGAAATAAATAGTAATTTATTTTCATTAATGGGTACAATATGTACATATGGCAGGTTAATTATAAACAAAAAGCATACTATAACACTGATAAATTACAATTATGACATTCATATTAGACTTATTCGGATAATTAAATTATCGTTTAGGTATACCTGGCGAATATAGTAACACTTTTCAATTAGCAAGGATTTAACAAGGTTATAGAACACATTTTCGAATCTGAGAGTTTCAATCCAAGTTGGCAGATTATTATACAGGATGATCACAATATGTAGAGGTGATTTTTGGAATGTAGCTGTCTTGTGGAGGAATATTCTCAATTGATTAGCATGACGTGAATAAAAATTGTGTGAGGATCCATTAGTTGGGAGAGTTGTAAGATTTTCTCTAATAAAAACTGCACATATAAAAATATACAGAGCTGGGACAGACAGCAATTTCATTTTTATGAACAGTGGTTTACAACTTTCACGATATTCAATGTCAAAAATTTGTCTCAGAATACGTTTCTGTCCTATTAACACCCTGTTGAAATCTTCATCCACAATTTTTCCTAAAAATTTAACTTCTTGCGCTATATCTAATTCAACAATAGAGAACAGTGCATCTTGAGTATTATTATTTCTGTTATGAAATTTCATTGTCACTGATTTTGAGGTGTTCAATTCTAGGCGGTTGCGTTCACACCAAGAAGTAAATTCATCGATGATGTTGCTAATTTTGCTTACCACGTCGTCCATAGTATGTAACAGTGGTGTCATCTGCAAACATCGTAATGTGGCAGTCCCTCACATATTCAGGCAAATCATTGATAAATATAATGAATAATAATGGTCCTAAAACTGAGCTCTGAGGAACGCCAAGTTCAACAGCATGCTCATCTGACATGGTGCCTCCATATTTCACTGGCATATAGCGCCCCTCCATATAGCAGCCCAACCATCTTAATAAATTGTTTGGAAGACCAAGTCCAATCAACTTATTAGACAGAAATTTCCATGAGACAGAGTCGAATGCCTTCGTCAAGTCAAAGGATACACTTATAACAAAGTTACCAGCATCCAAGTTGGAATATATATTGCTGAGAAAGTGATAAGTGGCTGGTTGTTACATAAAATATGTTGTTGATTTTCACATACTCCCTTATTCTAGAGGCTAAAATTTTCTCATATAATTTTGAGAGCGAGCATAATAGAGAGATCTGTTTTTAGTTATCAATCTCAGCACGATTTCCTTCTTCAAATAGGGGAATTACCAAGACTTCTTAAATTCCTTTGGGAAGTACCCTTGCATGAAAGACTTCATCAAATAGGTAAGTGGATCAATTATATCACTGATTATATCTTTGACTGTAATTATTAATATTTCATCAAATCCTGTCAACGTCTTATTTTTCATTGGTCTGAGAGCGTCATATATTTCGAATTCTAATATAGGGCGGCTATCAAAGGGGGATACTGACATTCATACTACTGGTGCAGGGTAGGGTTGAATTCTGTTCAAAGTTGGTGGCTATGATAGAAATAGCAGTGTTTGAAAAGTACTGAGCAGATAATTCAGATGTATGAATCGAAGGTTTCTGTATGAAAGTGTATAATTATATGTATAATTATAAAATTATTGCAAAGCGCTTTCGACTTTCGTCATCATCAGTGCCCATCTGAAAGTAAGTGATCTAATTGAAAAGAAAGTTTTATGAATATTAAAATTTGCAAAAAAAATTTTATAGGTTATGAAATTTGGAAAATGATTTATGATTATTTACTTGTCAGGCAACAGGAAGTATCAAAATGAGTACATGGCACATTCGTAATATAAAAAAAAATAGGCTCTTAGCCAAGAAAATACATTTTTCGATTGAGGCCATGTGGTTCAGTCAAAGTATTATATGAAAGAAGGGCAACTTGAGACAGGATGTGTTAAGTGGCATGTTGAAAATAATGATAGCAACTCAAGAAATGATCCATTGTGGATTCAAAATAATTATGTTTTGGAGAAGCCAACATAGAATGAAGTATTATAGTAATAAATTTGAATAATTAACAATTCATAATCCTTTTATGAAGGGGAGGGAAATCTCTGTTTAGGTTTACTTGAGTATTCAAGCAATGATTATTATTGGAAAGTTCTTTGGAAATGTCCATCTCTTCAAACAAGTCCAGTCTGAGGAAATTTTTATTATCTATTTTATGTAATATTTTAGAAATTTCTGTTGGGGCTGAAGTTATGATTATGAAATTCAATGTGGTGGCCGAATGCAAATTTTTCGGGTTTCATTAAATGCTCATTAATGCGAGTAAAGAGAGGTCTACAGTTTCTACCAATGTAAGATGCGAACAATCATAGCAGTCCAGCTTATAGACTCATAATAACTAAAGCAGACGAAGGCACTTGCCTTGAAGAATTTTTGAGCTCAAACAATTTCACTTCTCTAAATTCAAATCCTCTTAATACATTCATCCCGAAAACTAGAAGCTACATTAAAACTTGTGAAAACTTTTGCTTTGAATTCAATAAAACTTTCAATTCAATTCCTAGCAATCCACAAATACCAAGATTATACGGTCTCCTGAAGATACACAAAGATGATACTCCAATCAAACTAGTAGTAAGCTTTTATAATACTCCTGTCTCTATTCTGCCAACATTCGTCCTGCAAGTGATAAAAAAGTAACCAACTACAAACTTGCCAATTCAGTAAGTAACACTTCGAAATTAATTAATAAAATTGAAACCATTCAACCTAATACTAATACCCTCGTGATATTCTTTGATGTAAGCAATTTGTTCACATTTGTTTCTGAATCTGAAACCCTACCTTTAGTTTCTAACTTGCTTTCACAACACAGAAATTCCGAAATATTACATAAAATAGATAACAAAAAGATAACAAAAAGCTGAAGATTTTCAAGGAATTTTCCAATAATGATCATTGTTTGAATACTAAAGTGAAGTTAAACATAAAAGGATTATGAATTTTCAATTGATCAAATTTATTACTAAAATACTTTATTTTATATTGGCTTCTCCACAACTTATATATTTTAAATCCTCAATGGATCACTGCTCGAGTTGATACCATTATTTTTACATGACACTTGACATATCCTGTCTCAAGTTGCCCTTCTTTCATATAATACTTTCATATAATACTGAACCGCATGGCCTCAATCCAAAAATGTATTTTCTTGGCTATCATCCTATTTTGTTTCATATAAGTAAAATATTACATATGTGGCATGAACTCATTTTGATACTTTCTGTTGCCAGACAAGTAAGTAATCATAAACAATTTTTAAATTTCAGAACCTCAAAAAAATTTTTTGCAAATTGTAATTTTCAATTAGATCACATACTTACAGGTGAGCACAGATGATGACGAAAGTTGAAAGCCCTTTGCAATAATTTTATAATTATACACTTTCATACAAAAACCTCTTCGATTCATTCATTCAATAAGTGTATTCAGCTTCCCAAATCTATTTATTCAATTCAGATGTATTTTGCACATTCCCAACTGAGTTAAAATTATAGTTTAAAGTAATGACCCCCTCCCCAGCATCAAAATGCATTGGTTTCCCTAGTTCGCTATTTATTATTTTCCATGTCTCCTTCGTTTCATTGGCTGCATTCCCATTTTTGTTTTAGAAAAATAGTTAATTTTATTCTTTGATTGTTTTTTTATGTTCTCTCAATCTTATTTCATGTGTAAGCATGCTTTGGGCATTGATTGCTTCATAACTGATGATCTGATAGAAATTTTTTTTAAGAATTTTCCTTCTTGAACAACGTCGTTAGTTATCCATGAGTTTTTAGGCTTCTTAACTTTACTTTGTTTTATTGGGTATGATACATCAAAACACCAGGACAGAGACTCTAGGAAAAAGGCAAAGCCTTTTTATACAGACATATATAAAATCGGACACCAATTTATACTATTTAATCTAGTTCGAAATTCATTTATATTATTTGGATTAACTATCCGCTTCATTATTGATTCACTAGGGTTGTCAAGTTGTCTCTACCAGTGAAAAGTGGCTCCATATATTTCACGTTTTGATTGAAAATATGGTTTTGACGTGCAGTTATGTGTTCCAAGTTTGGTTCTGACCTCTTTCACGAGATCTTCTACTGACTCTGGTTCTAACTCTTGATCCAACTCGGAATCTTCTGAACGCTCTTCAACACAATCTTCCTCAATGGAGTCTGCTTAGTTGTCTGGAACATTATTTTGGCCTTCTTCATCTTCTATCTTTTCCCACAACCTTCATAATCGTTTTTTTTATAACACATCTCTTAAAAAACAATGATTTTCTATGCTATTTTATGAAAAATCATCGAAAAACCATGTTACCTTTCGTTATAATTGAAGTAGTAGAGTCACTACTAACATCCGTATGTGAGACAAAACTAGAAATGACAGCGACTATTATGCTAAAATACACTTTATACTCGGACAACTGGTTAGTAAACCTCTAAAATATCAAACATTTCATGGCATTTCACCAATAATAATTGTCAGTGTTACCTCTCTATAAAATTTCAAAAGTGACGTCTCTGCTAATATCCGTCTAGGAGACCACCAACCACCAAAAATGCTTATTATATACTCTTCATTCAGACAATTAGTCCGTAACTGAATCGACTTGCGCTGCGCAATAATATGGGGAGAATGGTGGGGCTCAATCTCTCAGACGGTATGTTATTACTAAGGGTTGATTAGCAAAAAATTTCACGAACCACAGTACCTCTAATTAGAAAACTCATCAAAAAATACTCAACTTTTTTCATAAGCTGTATCTTGAATCAAACAATACATTTCTCGTGTAGATTACCTACTTGAAAACTCTACAAACAAGATATGTGATTCAAATGAAAATAATATTTTTCATATTCAGATTTGTCGCTGTAGTGTAACTCATTTTGGAAAATATTATTTCCTTAATGTTTAAACGTTAGCCTGATTTTCGTTTTTGAGAATACCTCTTCTGACTTCCAAATAATCAACTACAATTTTTTTAATGTATCTATTCTACAATACTCTGATTTTTATCAGTATTCGAAATTCATCGTTGTAGATTTCATGATACAGTATTTATCATATGTTAATGAATTGTCGGTATAACAATTTTTCACTATCCAAATAAAAGCATAAAAAAGAGCACACTGTTGAGTCTGATCATGATAATATCAATGTTTTTATACTGTTGTATACTATGACAAATTTAGCAAATAAGAGATATTCCTACTTGTATATGAATGAGGTGCAAATTTGAGATCTCCCAGAATATTAGTTTGATTGTCAGACAAGGCAAGAAAGTTGTAAGTATCGTTCATTTTTTTACAGACTGAATAAAAAAGTCTATCTATTACTAATATCATCTGATTTTCATGAAAATTTGGATTAACCAAAGTAAAACCAAAGAATTAGCGTATATTGTCATATCTGGAGAGGAGTATATTTCGAAAAGCTCTTCAGAAATGAATTGTACTTGTCTTTCTGTTTTGAAGAAAAATGTGGATAGTGATGAAATATCAACAGACTGATAGAGAACACTTTATTTCAACAACGAGGCAGATTTCAGCCTCTGAAACTGTAAGATGAGTATAATATAAGTTCTAAACTCTTTTCTTGATAGGCAAAATCGTAAATAAAACAATTTTCTTTGGGAAAAATACTCTGAATTTACGCAGTAACCTATCGAGGTAAACTATGAAGTTTGCCCCGTTTATATTTTTCAGATTATGGAAGGTGAGAATACCCAAAGAAAGTTGAAATAATATTTTCTTGACAGAAAATTAAGTTTTTTGCAAAAAGATGAAGTATATTCATATTTCAGTTATATCACGTAATATGAAGCGCAAATTCAGATGTATGTACAATATTTTTCCTTACTACTCTTTATACGCTAGATTCTGAAACGATTTCAAATTTTTTTCATTTCAATGACTAAAATGACACAAAATTCTATTAAAAACATTTTTCCATACCAGAATAGAACCAATGTTTTTCGAAGCGCATTTCACTAACCAAGCTAGCATTATCAGGGTCAACATTGTTCAAGATTTTGTTCAGTTAATATTCATATTTCATTTCATGGGTTATCAACATTATATTTCAATCAAAAAGAGATTTATTGTCAAAGTATTTTCACAATATTCACATATTTTTGTAATGAAATATATAAGAGGAATACTCAGATAAACTTGTTTTTCTGTGACTATTGACAGAAGAATCGATTATTATACCTTTTCTTGTTGAGTGAGTATCCAAAATGATTCATAACTCACACCTTCAAACCAAACACAATTGACAAGAGTCATGCTCACTGCAGCTGAGAAAATTATATAACTTTAAAAATTTTCATTTCGAAACGAGCCTTGAAAATTCATTCATTGAACTGGCTGTTTGTTTCAAAAAATATATTTTGTAACAAATAACAAAAATTAAAATGAGGGCTTAGAAAATGAAAACGAGAGTACCCCACCAAAAATTTTCAATGAGACAAAACAATTATTATTTTTGGAAAGTTAGTCACTTAATAACAGAATCAAAGTAATTAGAATACCAAGTACCTCAAAAAGTAGCTCGAAAGCAATTCTTTAAGGTAATGGTCAGAAATCTGGAATAGTGTGCCAGAGATCCCGAGTTCAAAATCAGGTTGCCACATCTCTGATGTTTTGATATTTTTTTTAATAAAATTTCAAAATCAAATTTCAGGCTACTTCTTGATATGAAATTTAATGGTAACAGTCTATATCGGGGTATTCTTCACAAATAAACTGAACACTAGCTCAGAGTAACAGTGCTTCTCCGACAAACATCACAAATGTGATGTTTATCTCTTTCTCCAACATATTGTTACCAGAATCAGCAGTTTGAATTGAAAAAAGTAGTTTTTATGTAGTTATGTGATATCTTTATTTACAATAATTTTACCTAACTTTAATATTCTGATTGCATATCCTACCATTATATCACAGAATACCACCCAACTTCTTTTCAGTACTCATGGAAATCAAAATCAAAATCAAATCAAAATCAAAATAAAAGTCATGATTTGAATTTTCATCTCTAATACCTATGGAATGATTGAAATATCTAAATATGTACCTAATAATAGTTCAAAGAAGTTGAGAAAATTTAGTCTCGTAATGTATCATATATATAACTGACTCTGATTTTGAAATTTTGTTACATCAATACCGGCAGTACGTTTTTCCATTTTCTCGAAAGTCACTGGCTTGAATAAACACAAAATAAATCACATATCATCAATAAATAAATAAATAAATAAATAAATAAATAAATAAATTGATATATGCTTCTTCCCTTTCGAAATTGTCTTTCGATGAATTGAACCTAACTCAAATGACATCATCATTCAAATCTAATAAACATAGGACACAGATCCAGGTCTTCGTCTATCAAAAACACCAGTTACAGAGTTGTCTTCATTTCTTGAAATTGCAGTTATTGCAGCAAATCCATTTCCATTAGAGAAGGAAACATTGTGTCCAATTCGTTGAAGACCTTCCACAACAAAAGTGTCCTACAAAAGAAAAAAATATCAAAATCAGAAATGGCAGTCGGAGTAGAAAGTGAAATATAAATTTCGAATGGAGTTTTTATTTGAATTTCAACTATAGGATTTTCCCAATATTATGATTCGGAATCATAAGATAGAATTAAAAAAAAATTCAGCTGAAAACATTGCGGATAGTTTTCCAGTTGAAGGAATATTAACAAAAGTAAAAATATAATAAAATTTCAAAATTGAGGTGAAGTAAAATCCAAATCAATCTTAAATTAAAACTATACAGCTAGTGTCTGTTATATGTATATTTTGAGTAAAATATTATCCACCAACTGGTAGCCTGGTGTGACGGTAGTCTGATGGTGTGATTCACTCATTCAATTAACAACCACTTTGTGAACCGGTGGATCGAACCGCAAGGCCGAACGATCGATTTTCACTTCCTATCGTTCAACCCGTGTTAGGAATCGCACGTTAAAAGGTAAGACCTCGTTAGTTCTTAGCTCAACAAAATAATGGATTAAGTGCTTTCCAATTGCCTACATAAACTATTTCTAATCATCCCCTGCCTGAATCAATTTCAAATACCAATTTGTGCCATCACGTCAAATTTTAGCACTAGATTCAATTATTTTTCGTAGAGACCACAGTTCGTGATGATGGGCCCTGGATATCAACAATTTACTTGCTTCAAAGTTATTCCATTATTGGCATCAACAGTATATTTACTACAACATCGTATTAAGTCATGAATAGTAATTTACGGTTACAAATATTGAAATTTGTATGACTCACCTCCATCAAATACTCTTCCTCAAAAGCTACCTCCATGGGAAACAACTGATGATGAATTCTCTTGGCATCCGAAGCCGCCTTCAAATCCATGCCATACCATAGATGATTCAAAATGACCTGATATATAAAAATGTGGTTTCATATTTTTGACACTATAGTACCATCAATAAAGTCATTAAAACTAGTCAATTGTAATTATCATCTATATTTACCTGGGCAACGCTTGATGTAATTTTGCTTCCTCCCGCACCGCCAATTATCATCACGACTTCTTTGTTTTCGTTTAGTATAATAGAAGGGCATGTCGAAGACATTGGTCGTTTACCAGGAATAATGTAATTGGATGGAGATGGTGGAATACCGAAAACATTGGTGATATTTGGAGAGGAAAAGTCATCCATTTGGTCGTTGAGAATAATGCCAGTACTGTTCGATGCGAATTTTGCTCCAAACCTGAAAATATCAATCGAAGCGGTGAGCTGAACTGATGCTGATATTATTGAACTCATCCTTCTGAGGCAAAATACCTACACATAATTGATGGTACTCGTAACAGATACTGCATCACCACTAGGGGTCAGAACAGAAATGTGAGCAGTACCGTGATCCTCTGGCATCACAAATCTAGCTCCGTAATAAGAGGCATTTGAAGAGGTCCAGTGGTCACGAATCATGTTTCTTGTTCTTCTGCCATATCTTCTGGACAACAGTGTTTTAAGAATCTGTAGTTAACAGAATAATTAATAATTGAATAAAACTGGTCCATTGTTGATGTAAATCCGTTATCAAACTATTCAGTATGTTACAATAATCATCTATCGGAATTGTAGGATAGAAAGAGTAATGATAACACGCATATTTTGAATTTTGTGGAAAATAAACCTACCTCATCTACATCCACGAAATTGCTATCTCCGAGTTCACTTCTTCTCGCATAGCCAAATTTGAAACTCTCTACGATTCTCTGATAGTTCGTGATTGATGTTGGCTTTTTGACATCTAAGAATTTGTCAAGTATATTAAGAATGAATGTTAGGATTGACCCAGAACCAGGTAGTGGAGCTGTATATAGTTTCATATTTCCAGATAGAGTTGCTTCAATTGGTTTTTGCCATTCTGCTCTGTCATGTAAACAAAAGGTTCAGATAATATTCACATAATATTGATATGATATATTCATGTATTATATACCTATAGGAATTGAGGTCATCCACAGTAATAATACCGTTGTGGTCCTGTATATCTCGAACGAATGCATCTGTGAGAGAACCATTATATAAAGCATCAGCACCTTCTGTAGCAATAATTTCCAAAGTTCTTGCAAGCTTTGGCCTTGTATAATACTCTCCCTCTGTATAGGTGTCATTTGTTTCGGGATCGAAAAAAATCTCCCTAGAAGAAAATCAGTGTCAATCAGTGATGAAAAATGTTATTCGACAGCCTACAAATATACAATCAGTTTATTAGTTCTGACAGTTTCAAAATTTGGCACTCCGTACATATTATGATATCGTCAACATACCTCAAAACGCTATCGGCATAAAGATCGTTTTTATATGCCTGAAGTAGTCCCGCTACGAAATCATTGACCAAAATTCCTTTTTTACATATATCTATAGTGGGTTGAATCAAGTCTTTCCAAGGCACTCCACCTCCAAACTTTTGGTAGGCGGACCAGTAACCCATCAGTTCTCCAGGGACTGCCACTGATAAGCCACCTGAAATTTAATCAGAACATCAATTTTTGGACACTTTACCAGTGAAAAATTTTACTAACCAGATAATGACAACTTTTCATTTCCTTGAAACATGTCTATTGTTGCAGCTGCTGGTGCTACTTCTCTAGCATTCAAAGACCACATTTCTCCTGTTGTCTTATTATATATCGTCATCAAAAAACCGCCACCCAATCCCATGGTACTAGGCATCGCAACGCCTTCACAGAAAAGAGTTGCTATAGCTACATCTATGGCATTCCCCCCTTTCTCCATTATATTCCTAGTTTTGAAAACAAAAAAGATGATCAGATCGTGGGGCATTGAAATTCGAACTTTAGTATAATGTACTTGTCTGCAGAATAGGCATGTTGAATAATTCTTAATGATTTTTCAGGTTTTCGTGGAATCATAGATACTAAAAAGGCGATTCATTTTTGATAAAAGTTACTTTTCTGATGGCATCTTGCCCTGAATTATGAAACACTTGAATGATACATTCCCTCGATTATTGTTTGATGATCGTATTGTGTGAATTATTCTATATTATTACTATTACTTACGTTCCAATATTTGCACAGCCTATTACATTTGACACTACCGTTCCTCTTGGGATTTTCTCATGTTCATTGGGCAAAATTTCTTGATGTAACAGTACAAACATTGCTATAATAATGGCTGCTGTGACCAATGCTGATAGAACAGCTGCGATTGCAACTACTTTGATGAGATGTCTTTGGGACCTGTTAGCGGAAAGGATACATTCAATATCTAGTACAGAAATGGTGAAAATGATTTAAGAATTTTGGTACATGTATTATTTTCCAATACTATGACCTACGGAATCATAGACTGGGGTGGTACATATGAAAATTCATTAAAATATGTCGAATCTATGCATGAATATGCAATAAAAATAATCTTTACAGAACCTTTCAGATCTCCATCAAATATTTTATTCATAAAATATTTCATTTTGAATCTCAGACAAACTTGCAAATACTGACATAATTGAACATCACTGTAATACAAGATCAAAACCAATAAATGCTCTGAAATAGCTAAGTATAGTCTACATTTAATGCAACAACACTCCATAAGTATTGGTTGTGGAATTTACAATATAATTCCACAAGCAATTAAAAAATTGAGAACAACTGCAATTAAAAAAAACATTACACAATTGGATATCAGATAATACGAAAAAATTGAAAATGTACTCACATTGAAATAATTCAGTTGAACAGGTGATTTATTTGACCTTCATACATAATCAAATACTATTGTTGATACATTTCTTCATTTCAATTTATATTTTTATAAACAATATCTATTAACAGTTGACATAATCTTCATTTTTCAACTAACCCAGTCCAACAAAAGTGTTTACACTTAGCAGACTGTGTTAAAATATTATGTATGTACTAACAAATTTTTTAATATTTATAGATATTCATTTGATATAGTACTTTTTTTTTACAAATGAAAATGAATTTACTTATAACTTAAGACAACGATAAAAATAAAAAAAATACAACAATAAAAATTAATTGGCGCTCCGGGGCGACTTCATTGATTCCAGTGGCGCATTTGCTTTTTCAGCTGCAGGAAACCCCGGAAAAACCTGCAGCACCACATCATCTGAAGATCTTGATCTAACAATGTCCTCTCT